>JBBPNR010001363.1:0-11163 GCA_038091015.1 Boletus vermiculosoides
AGTCGACCTAGGATAGGAACGAGGTCAAGGCTCAACTCCGTTCGTAGACGGTAGAGTCTTCGTACACACGAACGTGTACCATTGTTACAGGTCGTAACAACCGGACTTCCTAATTCCCATGGATATAATGCTATTCTCACGGTCGTGGACAGACTTTCCAAAGAAGTGGAACTGATCCCGATGAACGACACATGCTTGGCTATAGACACAGCCAAACTCTTTATGAATAACATTTGGAAGCATCATGGACTTCCACGTTCTATCACCTCAGACCGCAGGCCACAGTTCACCTCGCAAGTTATGAAACACCTTAACGATGCACTCGGTATTGATACCAAGCTATCCACTTCTTTCCATCCACAGACGGATGGACAATCAGAGATTGTAAACAAGGAAGTTGGAAAATTCCTACGCATCTTTTGCTTTGATAAGCAAGAATTATGGAGCAATTGGCTTGCCATCGCACAATTTTCGATAAACAACAAAAAGCATACATCGACTAAGAAGTCACCATTTGACGTAACTTGGTCTTACGAGCCATGCATGGGAATAGAACCCATTGCAACGGATCATGCTCCTTCTGCGCAACAGTTTGCCAAGGACATGAAGGCTACTATAGATGAGGCTAAGAAAAACATGCTGCAAGCTCAGCAAAATATGAAAATGCAAGCGGATAGACACCGCTCCACACCACCTCTCTATGCTGTGGGCCAACTAGTATGGTTGTCCACAGAAAATCTACGATTAACCCGCGCTTCAAGGAAGCTCAGCGAACGTTGGCTAGACCCATTCAAAATTATGTCACTCAAAGGAGAAAATGCAGTAGAACTGCATCTACCTAGATCTATGCAGATTCACCCTGTTGTAAACGTCTCATGGATAAAGCCGTACAAGGACCGATTGGAGGGACAGCCCTCGCACCGGCCGGGACCAGTCAACGTCTCAGAGGACTGTGACAATGAATGGGAAATCGAATACTTATGCGATTCCCGCCTTAAAGGAGGCAAACTCGAATACCTAGTCCACTGGAGGGGCTATACAGAAACAGATCGGACTTGGGAACCAAAGTTGAATCTTGTCAATGCCAGTGAAGTATTGAAAGAGTTCTACTCAACCCACCCCTCTGCGCCTAGAGCGTTGAGCATCCCACCTGATCAATTTATGCTACTCTTTGAGAAGCGACCGGAGCCATTGACTGAGCTCTCGAAAAAGAACACACCCTATAATCATCTGGAAGCTGATTCATAGAGAGGGGGTAGTGTTACGGTCGTAATCAAATATTCTTTTTCTTTATCTTATCGGATCACGTGACAGTCACGTGTGCTCACCAGTGTCACTTTCACTTTCTCTAGAGCCACTAGATGGACTCGCGCATGGACGCATTTTGTTTCTTTTTCTCTTCCCCGATTGGATTTGAGATCCAATCCTGATATGGTTATATTATTCTCACGTTCATCTCCGTCATGCTTCCATTCCACTCCCATGATCAACATGTGTATTTAATCACCGCTCCTTCCATTCCACATGCCTATGCCTCACATACTTAATTACCGTTACCCTATGCCCTAGATCAGTAGATCTAGACACAACATGTACACACATAGTATGCATATAAAAGACCAGAGGACTACGGCTGGAATCCCCAGTCTAGTCTCTTTGGATATTCTCATCTAAAGCAGGACTCAGGAGACTCTAGGGCTCACTTCCTTTTCCCCTCTCACTTCTTTCGACTTGATATCAATTGTAGTTTGGTGTTACCTGAAGCATAGTTGCTTTGGTTCATTTCAGAGATCCTTGAGAAACATCATGACACCCCCCTCACAGGTCACCCAGGTTTTGAGAAAATGCTGGAACTCCTGCAGAGACATTACTATTGGCCCAGGATGGCCACATTCATGAAAGATTATGTATTGCGCTGTGAGACGTGTGCTAGGTTTAAAGGAACCAATACAGCACCAGCAGGCTTATTACACCCTCTCCCTATTCCGAATACCCCATGGGAACACATCACAGCCGACTTCATCACCGGTGTTACGGTTATGGAGGAGACCCATACTCAATTTCCTTCTACGTCTCCTCCTCCTCGTATCCCGACTCCAATACCCTCGTCTGCAACCCCTCCCCACCATCTCGACCATCCCGGGACCTCCCTATTCTCCTCCCTCTTCTCCGATCTAGGAGACTTCGACATTCCTGCCGCCACGTGGGCCGACCTGCTGGACGAGTCTCTATTCGAGGCTTAGACCATCGGACGGCATCTCCGGTACTCCCTCCTTCACTGCCTTTTGGCAGTGCCCTTCCCTTCGCCCTCGGGCATCTCCTTTCTCTGCCTTCGGATATTCCCTTGCTTCATCGCCTTCGGCGATCTCCTTTTCTTCTTTGACTCATTCTTACTTATGATGACTCGGTCACAGACACTGCCTCCTCATAGCCTCTCTCATGGCTATTCGTATTTCCATTACTTCACAGTTCGTTTATCTCACGTGCCTCGCGACGCGACGCGTCATTACCATATTTATACTTCGGACTCCGATACCGGCCCTAAACGTCCTCAGTATATATATTAGGGCGCCGCCTGTATCCTTCTTCTTCTTAACCTTAATCTACACTATTTCGTGTGGACTTCCGTTCCTCGAGATCCCCTCCCTCGTGCCTCGCCTCACCTCTGCCTCATCCTCTACTCTTCCAACTCCTGGCCAGTCCAGGTACTGCTAGCTCTAGCTAGGCCGTTCTCGCTTAACTCCTCTACGGAGTCGTCCTAGCGAAGGAACGAGGTCAAGACTCTACTCCGTTCTTAGACGGTCGTAGTCTTCGTACACACGAACGTGTACCATTGTTACAGGTCGTAACAGTATACAAGCAGCGCTCCAATATATATACTAGGGACTCTAGGGCAGGTATCAGAGTCCTAATGATAAATAAGGAAAGGAGACACGTCACGTTGTGAGGCACATGAGGTAAACAAGGGGGATATAAGGGGAAGACACATAGCCATGAGAGAAGCTATGGAGGAGGCAGTGTCCGAGCGAGTCAGAAGGAGTAACATAAGAGTCAGAGGAAAGTGGGGAAACCTGAGAGGCAGTGAGGGGGGGGAGATATCCAGAGGTGGTGGTGGAGATGCCCTTCCCAATGAGGATAGGCCTATCCCTTGAAGAGGGACTTGTCTAGGAGATCAGCCCAAGTGGAGGATGGGATGTGGTAGTTCCGGAGGTCAGAGAATAGGAATGAGAAGAGGGAGGCGCCAGGATGGTCAAGATGGGGGGGAGGGGTGACCGACGAAGGTTCTGGAGTCGATGGACGATAAGGAGAAGGTGAAGAAGGAAATTGAATAGGGGTCCCCTCCTTAATTGTAACATCCAGGCCATCAAGCAACCATATCGGCATTCAAACAAGTTGAACACACTGAAGCAAATGTTACTCACAAACCAGAGAATGGATAAACTAGCTGCCTGACTAGTTGATTTTACTGCTTGTGGAATGTTCATAGAACCTTCCACACTGTCCTATCTCTGATATTTTGGTAAGCGAGACATCTACTTTTAATGGATCATTATTTAAATGAAGTATCATGATGACAGAAAAGCAACTCAATGTGGATGGCGATGAAGCCACACATGGTAACCACAGTTCTGGTGCTGGTGGCATGCAAACTATCAATTTGAACAATGTCAATCAGCAGGCTGGTCATGCTGCTGAAGGAGAAGACCATGACGGAGAAGAAGAGAGTGATGATGAAGGAGGTGCAGTGGAGGGAGAACAGGTGTTCTGTGATGTTTGACTGGCCAAGACAATCCGTGAGTGCATCTTCCCTACTAACAAGTCTATTCTGAAACATTGTGAAGAGCATTGTCATGCTCAAACCATGCCAGATCTCGCTGAAGAGCTCAACATTCCTGACCTTTCAAACCTCATTTGCTGTTTTCTCCACGATCAGCTACACCCCGATGGGCATCAGTCCTCTGCTGATGTGCCACTGCGGTGAATGCCAGTTTACGGGGGGCGTTTGAATGTCTTCCACTCTGCCATGGCCACCTTCTTTGTACCAAGTGACCCAAGCAGAATTGGAGGTATGCATTGTGAACACATATGAGCAACTCCATTGTGGCAACATGGAGCTGCTCATTATGACACTGTACTTGTTGACACAGATAACAGCCCCAACAGCATCAATGGCATGGAAGTTGCCTGAGTTCTCTGTTTTTTTTTCCTTTCCATTCCTCAACAAAACCTACCCCTGTGTGCTTGTCCACTGGTACAAGTGCATTGGCTCTCAGCTGGACAATGCTACTAGGCTTTGGATGGTATGCCCCTTGACCAAAGCTGGATCACATGAATTATCCATCATTCATCTCGACTCTGTTTTCCATGCTGTACACTTATTACCTATGTTCGGCAACCCAAATCCCATTCACCCTGTGGTTAATTTTGATATCTCCCTTGACACTTTCAAAGGGTACTATGTAAGCAAGTTTGCTGATCATCACTCATTCGAAATTTTGTCTTGAACTTTTACTTTATGAGTGTCTCAATTTCCTGTAGTACGTGCCCTTTGCCGATTGTCACTCTTGTCTTTCTTGTCTCCACGCTTGCACTGTGCCTGCCCCCTGGACAGTGTTGCCCATATCTGCCCTCTACACTCCCCTCAAGCACTGCAGGGATCTCCCTCTAATTTTCTATGAGCCAGTTACATGTGAGCCCCTGTGTTGTGCCATTCTTCATCCTTTTGGTATCTCACTATTCACCCTTCCTTCCTTCCTCCCATCATCCCCTTGCAGCCAAATCAATGTCCATGGAAGACTCTGCACATGTCCCTTCTGTCTCTTCTACAATGCTTTCCCCCCACACTACAAGAACATCTCAAACACAAACCTGCCTGCCAAACTGTTCCCAAAATACACCACCATCAAGTACACCCATCCAGTCCAGGTGTACCCCATCTTTCTTTTTGTCATCAATACTACCTGTCTTGATGAAGAGGATCTCAAAGCCCTCTGGGATGCCCTCGTCATCAGCCTCAGTTTGCTCTCACCCTATGCCCTCATCGGTCTTATTATGTATGGCACCATGGTATGTCCCGCCCCCTGCTTACCCTTGTTGTTGCTCATATCCATCCAGACTCAAGTCCATGAAATTGACTATGCTGAATGTAGTAAATCCTATGTCTTTTGTGGTGGTAAGGAGTATACTCCCAAGCAAATCCAGGACATGCTCATTCTCAGCATAGTGACTCATGCCGCTCCACATCCTGGTCAGCCAATGCCACAATAGGCTTTCAGTGCCACTTGTTTCCTCCTACCTGTTCAACAGTGCGAGTTCCAGTTGACTGGCATTCATTGGTCTTATCATGTACAGCACCATGGTATATCCCATCCCCCGCTTACTCTTGTTGTTGCTCATATCCGTCCAGACTCAAGTCCACAAAATTGACTATGCTGAATGTAGCAAGTCCTATGTCTTTTGTGGTGGTAAGGAGTATACTCCCAAACAAATCCAGGACATGCTCGGCCCCAGCACAATAACTCATGCTGCTCTGCATCCTGGTCAGCCAATGCCACAACAGACTTTCGGTGCCACTTATTTCCTCCTACCTGTTCAATAGTGTGAGTTCCAGTTGACTGGCATTCTCAAAACCCTTGCACATGGCTAACAACAAGTGTCCTCTTCACTACACTGGTGTAGCTATCAATGTTGCTGATGGCTTGTTGGAGGTCAGCATGCTCTTTGTCTCACTACTCATTGCTTATAATACCCTACTAGGCCACATACTATCCTAACATGGGTGCTTGCATCATGCTCTTCACCAGTGGTCCCACTACTGAGGGTCCTGGTATGGTGGTGAGCAATGAGCTGAAAGAATCAATCCATTCACATCACAATATTGAGCGCGATAGCATAAAGCACTACAAGTGCTCTGTCAAGGTAAATGTGTTCACTTTCCAGTTACATTGCCTGTGTCACTCAGCTTTATCCATAGTTCTATGTATAGAGTGTCAAACAATGGCCACATTGCTGATTTGTTCACTGGTTGCCTGGATCAAGTTGGTATTTTGGAAATGAAGTTGTTGCCCAATTCGACCAATGGTGTTATTGTTCTCTCTGATTTGTTTGCCACCTCAATGTTCAAGCAAAGTTTCCTTCATGCATTCAACAAGACAACCAAGATTTCCTACAGATGGGTTTTGACACCATCTTTGACATCCAGGTACTTGGTTCTTTGCTTCATTTATTCTGTCCTATGATCTCAGGCACCACCATAGACTACCAGTGAACTCAGGGTTTCCAGCTTGTTTGGGCATGCTATATCTGCTGGCAAAAAGTCAGATTGTGTGGGCAAGATCAAGATCAGTATCAGTCAAACTTTGGCATGGAAGTTGAACTGTGTCACCCCTCGAACATCTGTCACAGTGTACTTCAAAGTTGTCATGCTCACTGGTCAGGCTCTCCAACCTGGTTCACATGGTCTTGTCCAATTTGTCACTCACTATCAACACTCATCCAGTCAGCAGTGCCTGTGGGTGATGACCATCACACGTAACTTTGCAGAAGCAGGATTGCCAAGCATTGCCGTTTTATTTAATTAGGAAGCAGCTGCCATGTGTTATGACTACAACTGGGGGTAGTTGCACAAGTAGACATGAAGTGTAGTCTGCCTTATGCCTAACTCATAGGGTTCCTTCAGGTTTGACATAGAACCTGGTAATGAGTGACTATGGATACTAGGAGAAGGATTCCTAGTATAATGATGACTGAGAGTCCAAGGTGGACAAGGTCAGAGGACCTTGACCTAGGTGAGAGTCTTGGATAGTGAGGTTGATGGTGAAGGGGTCTAGTTCTCCAGACTAGGGTGGAGAACCTAGACACAAGCCAGCATCAATGTGACATTGGTGGATGAGAACAGGAGGGGACTCATGGGCAGGAGGTCAACAACAAGGGTGGTTGACTGAGATGACCTAGATGATCATGAAGTGGTCAAAGGGTTCTTGATGATGGTGATGGAATCCTTCAATGAAGGAGGAAAGAGGGGAGGGCAAGGTGGAGGTCAAGCAAGGGGAGGATTGCAGGGAATGGATGATGAATACCACAAGAGTAATCATAAGGTATATACTTTAGGTGTCAGATCAAGGTTAGAGAGAGAGAGGCATTGGAGAGGAGTTCCAACTTATATACCCTGGCTATAAGGGCTTTAGGGCAGGTATATCCTATCTGGGTGAGTGGTCCGTGCACAGTCTAACCTAAATATGGTAAGAGTCATATCCATAAAAGGAAACCCGGCATCTGTATAGTAGGGGTAAAGACCAAAATAGTGGGGAGGTTTGCTGTAGGAAGTTCACAAGCGTTGGGATGTGTTGTGGGAATCATTATGGCACAATGTGTAGTGATGGCACATGAGTGATTACATGGGTGGACTGAGGTCAGGGCGCAGCACAAGGTTAGTGGTGATTTCAAGGTGAGATTGGCCTTAACTGAGATGGTGATCGCTGAGGAGTGGCACAGGGAGGACAGCTGTGCAGGGAGGCACTGAGAGGGGTAGTGCAAGAGGGCTATCCAAGGGTGATCCAGAAGCACAGCAGGATGGCAGTGAGGGATACCAAGGAAGGCAGGACATGGGAAGATTCCTAGGGGATATTCCGGGAAAGATCCGGGGAGGATCCAAGATTGGAACACAGAAGGGCAGCTGTGTTGAGAGGCACTGAGGGAGGGCAGTGCGGGGGTGACGGTGCCAGGCTGTTGCAAGACACATCACATCAAGCATAAACAAGCACAAGGGTGTGCCAGGAGCAGGTGGTCCAGTGATAGGAGTGGTTATGTGAGAGCATGAGGTCATGGGAAGAGAAAAAGACCGGGTGTGCACCAAAACTGTAACACTGTGCTAATGGCCAGAATAGCAGTCTTCAGGGCCAAGATTGACAATTCATCAAATGTGTTGAGATGGTTGGATCACATGCCCATCCGGTTGTGTTAAAAGTTTGCAGACTACAGGAAGGAAGACCTCTGAGTGTTGATTTCCTGTACTACATGCCCTTCACTAATTCTCACCCTTGGTTTTGAGGCTCTGCTGGCAGCGACTCAAGGCTTGGTTTCCGACTGTTCAGGGATCATTGGATCATCAAACAACTTGAGGTTATCACTGACCTCGCATGCCCATCTGTTTACCCTCATTCCCACACTTGCACCATGCTCGCCCACACACTCACCCTCACTATCCACCCTTGTCCCTGTACTCACGCTGTGCTTGCCCCCCATTGCCTTTTTTGCCTGGGCCCATGCACTTACCCTTATTGTTCATCCTCACCCCCACAGTCATGCTTGCCCATGCATTTACCCTTGTCAACACAGTCAACATTCCCTCATTTATAAAAGCATCTTAACTGTCTGTGAAATATTTTGTTTGTCTTAATCAATTTACACATCATGGTTACTCTGACAACTTGAGATGACTTAGACAACGGTAATAAATTTTTATTAAGACTAATTAAAAAAGAGGATAAGTTGGCTACCTGGTTTAATTGTCTTGGGTGAACTTAACTGTTTAAGAATATTTAAGTCATCATTAAACAAATTGAGGTTTTCCTGATGGATTCCTTCTGTAAAGCTGATGCTAGCACTGTATACAACTGAGAGTCAATGTCAGCAAGTGCATAAATATGTCAGAACATAACTAGACCTTTTAAAGTGAGAATAAAGCTAGTACACTGAAAATGAGGTTGAAGATGATCTGCCCATGTTCCAATGGAAGCACTCACATTGTTGTTGACCAGAATGTCTGAGTGATAACAATGTCTTCAGACACCCAATAGAGACAGGAATGTGAGATGGACCATAACAAGTTAGTGGGGATGAAATAAAAGGGAGGTATCTTGATATCATGAACACAATACATGTCAGCTCCCACTTTGTACCCCATACATATTCCACCTGATTCAGCCCTTGAGAATTGTTGAATGCAAATGGAAATGGAGAACCTTGGTAGAAAATGTAAGGCAATAATCAAATACCTGGGCAGGGTAAATGTTAGATCCAATGACCTCTCTAATAGCATCACACATATGAAAGCAGCCACCACAGCAACTACAGAAAAGATATGTCAACACGATGGGACATTATGACTAAACTGTGCCTACCATTGAGGAATTGTGATGAGTGGGCACTCATAAGTTAGTGTACAGTCTTTTGGCCTGTCAAGCATGGAAGTGTGCATACCTTGCTAAATTGGAGGTGGAAGAGGTCGGTTAGGACATCATCTAATGCATAGTTGGGGAGCATTGCTCAGGCATTGAGGGTATCAAACCTCTAATATGGTGATGACGACTTGGACAACCACCATGATGAAAAAATCTTATAACAGATGAGCAATCTGGACACTGGGATGGAAATACAACATATAATAATTCGGCAGGAAGTTCATCATTCCAAGGGGTGCATTGCCACTCAGCTAGTGGAAAACTGGTCATTCCAATACTATAATTCCCAATATGGTAGTAGAGAGTCTATGTTGACCAGTTGAGGTTCTGTTTTGCAGGAGATTGCAAGATTTGACATTTATATTTATTTATATTTATACAGGCCATATTGGGTGTTGCCATGGATATGGCACATCGCCTGTAATTCACACCCAATTGGCAACATGCATAGACTACTTATGCTGCATGCACTGCCCCAGTTTCCATCACATTTCTGCCCATGGATGGTAGGTATGAACTGGAAGACAGTTGGCAGACAGCCTCCAGGAAGCTACAAACTGTAAACATGAACAAGTGTGGTGCGAATTAATGTATAGCAGAACCTGTACTACCTGTGTGTGCTGTAGGCTGAGCCTGTCTGCAGAGTTGTTATCAAGAGACACTACACTGTTGAAGTACTACTGAGTCATATAGTAGCTGCTGTGAGTATGTCCCCCTTGAATCACCTCTGTCGTTCCAACTTGGAGCATCACTTGTACTTATATATATTTGTATGTTTTTCACAGATCCTACAAGATGTTGCTGCTCCAACCAATACTTTAAACAGAGACATACAGAATGACGACCAATGATAATCACACTATGGCTGCAGCAGGCCTGCTTGAGCCCAGTCTGACATTGTCAACCACCATCTTTCAGATAATGACTGATTGCAACACACTTGAACTCATGTGCATGGCCCACAACTGGCATATAAGTGTTCATCTCTCATCATAAATGGTGTATGCATCCACAGCTCCAGCCAGAAGTCCTCTATGTTGATCAAAGTGATCTGTACCACCATGTCCAAGATTGTTGGCTTGACAAACACCCCAGCCACCATCAACAACATCCAGCTTGCCCTTAAGCACAGCAATTTCTTGGCCAGACAAGCACTGACACCTTGAACTGTGGATGCCCTCATGGCATCTATGAGGTGCTTGATCAATGGCAATGTTGTTATAATGTTGTGCATTCTCTTATAATGATTCCAGTGTTAATGGTAATGGCATCACACTGTAAATTTCCTCATTAAAATGAAGAGGTGGCATGAGTTGGGCCAGTGTGCATGTTACTTTTGCTTTCTGAGATCTGAGCAAGGGCTGACAGGTATTTAGCTTCATGGTTTCCACTGATCAATCCATGTCCGTGCACATAATCATCATTCCTGAAGTCTGAAATATAACAATGATTCCATGGTCTGCATCTCAAAGCATTCAAAGGAGAATTCAGTGGTCAGTGCTGTAGGTCATCTGTTCTGCAAGGGACATCGAGCTCACAGTTGCAGATGGGATGGTCAATTTTGTGTCAGGTCATGACATTGTCTAAGGTGAAACAAGGGGTACCATAAGTTTGAGGCATTCAAAGTAGTGATCGCCAATGTCCTTACTCCTAACCCTTGTAGGGAATTAAATTGGAGTTCTTGAGCAGCACTTGGCAGGGTCTGGTCAATTGTGCAGGAAGGGAATTCCAGTCAAGGATGAGAACCAGATATGAGAAATGAGGCCTAGGATGAGGGCTGGATATGATAGGAATGGTCTAGGATGAGGGCTAGACTGAGACGAGTGAGACTATGATGATGGGTGTGAAAAGATGGTATTCTGGATTTGAATACAAGGATTTTATAGTCCAAGGAATGCCTTAGACTCTTCTAAACTAACTAAAACACTAAATAGAAGTGTTTGAAAGAGAAGGAATAAATGCTGGACTTGTTGCTAAGTAA
>JBBPNR010001364.1:0-11148 GCA_038091015.1 Boletus vermiculosoides
ATCAACACCGCGAGCGAGGACGTTAGAGCCAACGGCCTCATAATGGATTGGCTTGCTAGTGAGTTTTGGCGTCGCACATCAGGATAAACTATTCAATTTCTACCATCAGAGTTCAAAAGCCAATGCATATCACGGTTGGAAATAATTGGAGACGAGGCATTGAACACTGAGAAACAGGATGAAGCGGTTGCAGCCTATTCGAAAACGTTGTTACTCATTCCCTCCACTCCGAACACGTTGCTGATGAAGTGGACAAGCACAGTGCTGATCCGTAGCTCGGCAATTGAAGCATTGTCTGCCGCCGCCAAGGTGGGCTTTGCATGATAGTCTGACGCCGGGCGTTGACAGTCTTTGTGAATCAGTTCAAGGTTCCAAGATTTCTCATCTACCGGATGATTTGCGATGTTCTTGAACAAGAGGGTCGCGTTTCGGAGGCCCTCGAGTGTTTCCGACAGATGCAGAGTGAGCTAGGAGAAGGCACGGGTAACCGCCATCCGCAAGATCAGTCGGAACTCGGTGACGTGTTCCAACAGCGACATAACGATGCGACGGATTCTTTCCTAACAAGAACGAACATCCCCGAGAAGGCAATGGACTCTATCGATGAGGCCGAGTGGGTTGCTAGTGAGGATTCCCTACTTGGTTCATCTCCTTTGGTGCCCTTTGACATTCAACACCAGACTTCAAAGCGCGTTGTCTCAAGGCGCAGAAGATACGGATGCTAGATATCTTGTAGTTGGGGGATTCGTCTATCTTTGTTTTCGGACTTCTTGCTCTCGCCATCTCGGACTTGATCATTGCGTGTTCTCGCATTTCATATCGCGTTCCGTAGGGTATATCAGCCAGTCTGTGGCACCCCGTGTCATCATCATGACAGTCTTTGTTGTAACTCGCCGACCAAGCAGTAACCAGGATGATCACAGGCACCTGGACAGGCGACTGCCGTCCGGGAGCTCGGCGGTTAGTATAAGCGAGGGCGCGTCTCAATTGCTAGCATACGTCTCGGGTTGAATGAAGTCGTCTGATATATGATATGTAACGGATAAACCATAGTCAGATGCCATGTTTGCAAGTTTTCATAATAGTTGTTTCATGTTGAACATGTTATGTCGATAATTCGTCTTAGATCGATCCCAGTGAGCACGGATTACCATTAGGAAACCACTCCGTTGAGAACTTGGTACGGGATCAGATGTACAAGAATCACAGGACTGCTACCATCCGCGTTTGAGCACACCAATGTTCAGTGTAGGTATGTCTGGAGCGATGTGTAGGTCAGCGAGCGGCTCCACGTTGTCCGTAAAAGCATTGAGGGGGTACCTCTGACTTCAAGTCTGATTGTGGTTTTGCAGACAATCGAAACGAGATACTTCTTCCCTGAGCAGTTCAATCCGCTCACGCAGACCATTGTTATGACTGAGTAAAGAAGCGGTGGAAGGCGGGTTAATAGAGACCGACGAGGAGGTCGCAAATGTCACTAGTGACTCAAACCTTCTACTTCTTGACCCGTGCTATTAAATGTCGGAATCAAATCAACGGTACGCCGCGACAAAACCACACCTAACCATGCGACCGTCAACAAAGGGGTCGCGACCACATTTTGGAATTCCCACGCATTCTTGGTTTGAAACCTGGGTCCTCCGGGTCCAGTAATATCGAGATTCGATAAGGAGGCACGTGTAGCGTACCACGAATGGACGGCCGCGCATCCTTCTTTCTAACGCTCTGTTACCTGGCCGAGTATGTCTTCGAGCATAAGTGAGTGGTCAAGGAATGGTGAGTATTTGGACGAGATGTTCAAAAGTGCGATGTTGATGGGGACCTAAGAGTCGAGTGAAAACAGTTCCTCCTCGAGTACCATTCACCGACAGCAAGCAGAACCAATCGAAATCGATGGTCAACATGAAATGTACTCAATCGCCTTCTTCGTTGATGGGAAGCACATCGTGAGCGGTGGTGTGGAAGGGAAGATTCGGTGTTGGCGAGTAGAAGAAGATGGCAGGGAGGTGGGGACGCCAATGGATGCGGGGAGTGCTGTTTGGGATATTGCAGTATCACGAAATGAGAAGTGGATCGTGGGTGGGACGAGAAGTGGCCAGGTGACGGTGTGGAATGCGGAGAGCCACGAAAGGGTGACCTTGTTCAAAGCACACAACGGTCAGGTGCGTGCAGTGGATGTCTCACCGGATGGGACCAGGATCGCGACAGGATCGCGTGACAAGACTGCTTGCGTCTGGTCGCTTTCGACTGGCGAGCAGCTGCTCGGCCCCTTGAAACACGACAACGCCGTTGGGACGGTCAAATTCTCACCCGACGGACGTCTCATCGCTACTGTCGCGTGGTGGCACCATTCCATTCGGATTTACGACAGTCAGGATGGCCGCCTACTTGTCGATGTCCCAAACCAACTCATCTCGTTCCTCAATCGATCCCTTGCCTGGACCAGCGATAGCAAGCAACTCTTTGTATTATCTCTCGACGGTAACATTAACTGTCTCGATGTGTCCACCGGGACGACGCTTGCTCGATGGCCCATTCACAGCGACATCAATCCCACTTGCATCGCTTTGGCGAGGAACAGCACATTCATCGCAGCTTCCTCAAAGTCATCTGTCTCGTTCTGGGACACTACGACCCACAAACAAATCGGGTCTGTCATCCAGCATTCAGCTGATGTCGGGTCAATGGCTATCTCAACAGGCTACGAGCTTGCGATCGGTGGGGGTATGACAATCACCATTCGCAGCCTGTGTGACATCCTTCCCTCACCTTACTCTAACGATGTGAGCGCACTTGCGTCTCGCTGCGTGAAACCCCGCGTTGTTGATTGCTGCAGATTTTCGCAGCGCAGATCCAGCGCATGAAGGTAGAAAAGGCCGATTTCAAACAGACGATCGAGTCCCTTCGTGCACAGAAGGAGAATACAGGTGCGTTTATTACCACCCTGACTCGCGTGTCGTTGACACTGACATTCATTAGACAGCAAAATTACGCGTCTCGAAGAACTCGTTCAGCAACTCCGTAACCAGCTCGCGAACTCACAACACAGAGCAGATAGCCTCGTCCAGATCCTTCGTGCACACGAGCAGAAAAATCACTGTGAAGCCCTGTATGCCGAGGGCCGCTTCATCGATGCTGCACTGTCTCTTCTTGAGATCAACACCGCGAGCGAGGACGTTAGAGCCAACGGCCTCATAATGGATTGGCTTGCTAGTGAGTTTTGGCGTCGCACATCAGGATAAAGTATTCAGTCGCTGTCACCAGAGTTCAAAAGTCAATGCATATCAACGCTGGAGATAATTGGAGACGAGGCATCGAACACCGAGAAACAGTATGAAGCGGCTGAAGCCTACTCTACTGCGTTGTTACTCACTCTCTCGACTCCGAACACGTTGCTAATCAAGTGGGCAAGCACAGTGCTGATTCGTAGCTCAGCCAACGAAGCATTGAGTGCCGCCGCCAAGGTAGGCCTTGCATGATGGTCTGACGCCGGACGTTGACAGTCGTTGCGAATCAGTTTAAGGTTCCAAGGTTTCTCATCTACCAGGTGATTTGCGATGTTCTTGAACAAGAGGGTCGCGTTTCGGAGGCGATCGAGTGTTTCCGACACATGCAGAGTGAGCCCGGAGAAGGCACGCATAACCGCCATGGGCAAACTCAGTCGGAACTCGGTGACGGGTTCCAACAGCGACATAACGATGCAATGGATTCTTTCCTGACAACAACGAACAACTCTATCGATGAAGCTGAGTGGGTTGCTAGTGAGGATTTCCTACTTGATTCATCTCCTTCGGTGCCCTCTGACATTGAACATCAGACTTCAAAGCGCGTTGTCTCAAGGCATTAGAGCAACGCGGAGATGTCGCCATGGAGTCTGCTTCATACAACGATGCCGTCGTCCATTACACTACAGCATTAACCCTCAATCCTTTATCCTCAGACCTTTTGACGAAGCGAAGCAAAGCACGAGCTATGATTGGGTCGTGGAAAGATTCGCTGGAGGATGCCGATGCGGTATGTGTATCCTGATTTACACCGGAGCAAATAGTCAACGTGATCCCAGGCGATCAAACTCGATCCGTCATCCTCACGCGGCTACGAAAGAAAGCACGCAGCACTACTCGGCGCTGACCGCTACGATGAAGCAATCAACGCGTATAATGATATGCTTCTGAAGCTCGAACAATCTCCGAATTCTGTTACTCGAGGTAAGCATATTCTAAATCGCACGAATGCATCATCCAAGGATCCTACCTGTTGCAGAAACGCGTAACCACTATGTGAACCCATCACAGACGATGGCGGCAATTCGCAACTCTGCCAAGCGGTGTCAGCGGGACGTTCCTCTAGTACTCATTAATACGGAAACCGGCCATCTTTATGACAAGCAGGAGCGTTTGGATGAATTCGAAGCTGGTCCAAAATTCAAGGGGCTCGTTGCATCCATTACCACAAGACGCGACAACGCTCGCATCACGCCGACCGTTCAGGAATACTTCCGATATGCCACATTCTCCCATACCTGGGATGGAGCCGAACCACTGTTCCATGATGTCCTCCAGAAACCGGTACACAAACTGGCAGGATCACCCACAGTCTCAAAGTTGGTGATGTTCTGTATGACCGTGCGGGAAGCTGGGTTGCGCTGGGCATGGTCCGATACGTGTTGTATCAACAAAATGGACGGCTCAGCGCTTCAGGAATCCCTGACGTCGATGTTCCGATGGTACCACGAATCCGCCCTCACAATCGTTCACCTAAAGGGTGTACGATCCGACTCGGACCTGCGTGCCCTCGTGAGGTGTTTGTGGAACACTCGTGCATGGACGTTGCAAGAATTCTTTGCATCTCGGGTTATCCGCTTCTACACCGAAGATTGGAAGCCTTATCCTCCTCTCGGGAGTGCATATAACCACAAGGATTCATCTTCAATCATGGACGAGATGGCGGTCGCGAATGGGGTTGATGTACAAGTCCTGCTCTCTCTCCGACATGGATCAGAGAATGTACGACAGAAACTCTGTCTTGCCGCGACGCGCATCGCTTCGAGACAAGAAGATATAGCCTACTCGCTCTTCGGCATATTTGACGTCTCCATCCCAGTCACGTATGGCGAGGGCCAGCAACGCGCTCTGGGTCGCCTGTTACAAGAAGTCTTGACTCGTTCGGGTGACATTACCATTCTCGCCTGGACAGGGAAGGCATCCGACTATAACACCTGTCTTCCTGCGGAGATTGGTGTATATCGCGACCCAGCATCACCTTATATCCCATTGCTGATTGAAGATGACAGGATGGACACTTTGGTCGCGGAACTCCAGATGTCCTCGTATCTCGACTCAGCTTTAACGCTATACGACCGAGTGGTCCTTCTCCCATCACCGCGTCTTGTCAGCCGCCGATTGAGCTTATCTTGCATCATATTTCCACTAAGAGGTCCATTGGCCTCCAGTGGTGATTCTCAGTGTTCTTACCGTGGCATAACATCTGGACTCGGGAAGGTCGAAATCAACACGACGGAGGACTTATCTGGACTTAGGAATCTGGTTCTCGTGCATCCATGGCTCCAGTGCCTTCTCGATCCTGTCCTTCCTTCCAAGGATGTGATTTCGGACGATGACGTTGAACCGCTCACCCCAGTCGATGGGGTTGGCGGGGATGGCCATTCCGATGGGTTCTCTCCCTCTATATCACACACCGTATCCCCTTCATACGACAAGTTCACCAGAGCGTTACGACTTTTTACCCGTCTTAGACAGCCTTTCGGCGCGTTATTACTCGCGCCTCTATCCCATAACGAATACAAACGTGTCGCATCCGATCACCCTATCGTTGTACAGCTACTCGACAACGTTGCGCCGATCTACCTCGCGCAGAAGATACGGACACTAGATATCTTGTAGTTGCCATGCTGTCCGAGGGGATTCGTCCTTCTTTGTTTCCGGATTTCTTGCTCTTGCCATCTCGGACTTGACCATTGCATCTCCCCGCATTTCGCATCGTTTTCCACAATATATCATATCACCGTGTTTGTAGTACCCAGATAGCTTTTTGTAACTCGGGGACCAGGCAGTAGCCGGGGTGATCACGGGCACTGATCTCCAGCAACGAGTTGATTGTCGCGCACTTGGAGGTTGGCACGCTCGCGTTCACAACTCGATCATGACATACGAGTTGGATCGCAGCATGCCGACTCTCATCCCCTCTTCTCCCAAGTCCCACGCCGATCGTCCCTTAAAACCTTCAGAATCAGAATCACTGCCTGAGTTCTGATCAGCACCTATTCCTATTTGGACGTTCAACTTCGTCGTCACGATGCTCGCTAGCCCGACGTTTGCGCACAGCTCGTGGGGGACCTACTATGTGGGCATCGGTACCCGTGTACAAGGACTCTGGAGTCTGCCGTGGTTCCATCCCAGCCAGGGCCAGCCCCACCCTTCTTCTTCTGGAATCGAGTTCTGGTTCTATCATTGTGTGTTGTTCTGTTAGTGAGGCACGAGCACAGGCACAGAACGTTGTCTTTGGCCGAGCGACAGGAAAGTGGCGCCATCATGGCAACCACCCTAGCCTGATATCTGCTTTTGTGACAAGGTGAACATGATCCATGTCACACAACAATGGGGACCTGAGCAAGGCCATATAAGTGCTTGTAAGAGCTTCTTAGTATGATGACCAAATAATGACGGGCAGATAACATTGACACAAAGTGTATAATATGGCAAGACTTTGATATGACACTTGTTCACCGACCTCAATTTTGATAACATTAGACAATATGATGGGTTAATTGCAAGGACTTAGAAGCCCTTCTGAGGTGTTGACATTATTTCAGGAGTGCATCCCCTGCACATCTTGCAGGGCATGTGTGCAATGCTTGTTTTTGTAGGCAATATAGATAAAATTTACTGCTATAGCTCAAATCCTGACAACATGTAAGCTAATTGGATGCATTAAAGTAGGTCATGCTAGAAATGAGTGTCAGAGTCACTGTCATCAGAGTCACTCTTGCTGTCATCACTGGCATCACTAGCCTCATCCTCATCCTCATCTGAGTCATCTCCGACCTCAACCTCAACCTCATCCTGTTCATCAACTTCCTTGTCATTTGGGGTCACTCCACTCAAAGAATCAAGCTCTTTCATCTCTACATGGCTGAGGCATCAGAACAACCTGAAGTTGAATTACATACCTAGAGTGACATGACAGAAATAGGATACCAACAGGGCAGATCTGTAAGTGAAGAGTTAGAAAGAGCTGGGGACACAATCAATGTGGGTCATAGGAATCAGAGAAATCACAAGGGAGAGGTGCTGGTGGTATTGCACCGTGAAGTAGAAGCAGAGGGCCCTAAAATCCATACACATGAAAGACATTATTCGATTCATGCAGCAAAAACAAATACAATAGTCAAAAGGGAGGAGTGGGGATGGTGGCCAGCAAAGGAGATGAGGCTATTCATGGTACTCGAGGGGAAAGTGATGGGGGAGTAGAGGGGGATGGCCGAAATGATCAAAAAAAGTCTGTACATAGAATTGGCAAGCCTGACTCATGATCTCATAGGCCTGCGCTTGCTTGGATTGTTCATTAAAAGAAGGAATGCACAAAAATGATGGGTGGGTGCCAGGCCAGGTGAAGAGAAGCATACAGAAACAGCGCAGGACACGGACATTGTCAGCAAAGGAGTCCGTCAGCCCAAGATCACCATGCTTGGATGGCAAAGGCTCAGACCACAGCACCAGACCTGAACTGCCAGGGAAGATGGCATGCATGAAGCTGAGATGCTTGGTATGATGTTCCGCCCACAAACAAGGGTTGAGGGTTTGGTTGAGGGCACACAGCTTGTAACACCAGCCAATCTCGTATATCTCCCATAAGATCACTCTGGTGAGGTGGGGAGGAGGGTTGGTAAGGGATGCAATTGGAATATACTTGCTGTGCTGTTTCACAGTTTCCGTGGGTGCGAAAGTGGAACCCTGCACCATGGCCACTGTGACGTTGCTGAAGATCTCCAACACGGCCATCTTGCAACCCTTGGCAGTTTTGTTACCCATACTGCTTTTGGGTGCAGCATTGAGTTCATCCTTGGATGGCACTCTATGGAGAACCTCCCTCCACAGCTAGAGGACAGGAAATTGAGCAGGGGAGTTGTGGTCGAGGTGACTGATCCAGAGCGGGCAAATCGCCAACCAGTTTGTCATGAATAGTTGGTGGTGCTCAGAAGTCTGTCCTAAGATGAGCATGGCCGGTTCTGGGACATGATAAGCCTGGTCCACAATGCCCTTCTTCACCCTGGATGGGTCTTTGTCCACATGCTTATGGCATTCTCCCAAGCTGCAAAAGGCTCTGGCATGTCAGGCGTGTGTAACTCTTCCCATTTGTTGCAGCCTCTGGTGTTACCACCTCCATGGTATGTCAGTCATCACCTGACATACAATGCATCACAGATCACTTACTTGGCTTGTGAGGCTTGGGACAAGTGTGCTCCTTTTGCGCAGCTCTTCTTGTCTGCACTTGAGTGGGCACACTGCCTACATGACTGGAAGTGTGGGTCTGGGAAGATGAGGGTTGAGAGACAGTGATGCTGGATTCAATTGTAGCTGTGTAGTGGTGGTGGGTGTGGACATGACAAGGGAAACCACCAGGACCACGATAAAGGCAGTTGAAAGGACAGGCGGGTTTCCCACCTTCGGAGTACATGCTGTGGATGATGTCATCAGGAAATGTGTATCTCACTGATTTCTCAATTATAGTCCAGGGAGTGATGGTAACTTTGTGCCAGATTAGCCATACCGGCATACCTGCATAGAACAACTCATCACAGACTCTGATGTCTGCAGTAAAACAACCCATCCAATTG
Organism: Boletus vermiculosoides; assembly: GCA_038091015.1. NCBI lineage: Eukaryota > Fungi > Basidiomycota > Agaricomycetes > Boletales > Boletaceae > Boletus > Boletus vermiculosoides. The sequence continues at coordinate 8,858 of JBBPNR010001364.1, forward strand.
GAGCAGACGGGGGGAGGGGTGGAAGGAGAGTGGGAGACATTGGGGAGGACATAGAGGACATAATTGAGAAATGCCATGATGTCCAAAAAATAGCATTGGGCTTGAGCCACAAATATGATGATATTGCAGAAGATGAGAGGGTGATTGAGAAAAACCATGAGATCGTGGTCCAAAGCCTTGAAAAGTTGACTGATGATGTCCTTCTTGTCCCCATGTGTTTTTTTCCAGTCGTTGTACTGTACAATGGTGATCTCGTGCAACGAGGCAACACCCACTGCTTTGTCCTGCTTCAATTGGCCAACTAGGGAGGCAGCAAGGGGGAGGGCCTCAAAATCTTCAAGGAAAGGGCGATACCATGTCCAAGAAAGTGGATTGGGGGAAGGGTGACGATCACTTCAACGTATGCAAACAGCATATTTGAATTCCTTGCAATGGACTTGAGGCCACTGGAAACAATCAACAGGCCCAAACCGCCCATCCACATGAGCATGCAATTCTTTGTTGCCATTGTAGGGTTCAGGGATGAAAGACACATTTGGAGAGGTGTAAATGATCATGCTGTCACTGTTGGAAGTGATAGATTTGGCATTGAGGCAGTTAAAGGTAGCTTGTGTGCCAAGTGAGCTTAGTACTGCAGAGACAGCCCAACAAGACTTGCCATCGTCAACCTGGGTTTGAGGGGTATATCTGGACACAGCAGTGGCCATGGTCAATGTGACTATTGCAGCTTACCATAGGATCATGATTAGTACTGTTATGTTACACGAACAGGTGCACATACTTCTTTGTAAACCAGAGAGACTCCTTTGAAGTGTGATGTGGCACAGATAAGAAAAAAGAGAGGGAAACACTTGAGTGGTGCTGGATACGAGGTGGCAATGGGGTGACTTGATGGACACAAAGTCCAAAGCATCCTCTGCGCAACACAAAGTCTGACCACAAGAGAAAGGGTTGAGTGGCACAAAGCCAACTCAGAAGGGAGGAGCCTGGGATGCAGGGGAGAGGAGTCCATGTTGGTCTTGACAAAGGGTGGTAGAGGGGGTCGGTGAAGGTGGGGTCACAGGAGAGAGGGGTCCTCGTTGGTTTTGAGGGCTGCACAGATAACAAGTGTCCTTGGTGGACTTAGTCGGAGAGTGGCTCAGAGGACGGCACATGATAACGAATGTGGTGTGGAAGGAACAATGAGGGGCTGACTAAATTCTACTCTGATTGAACCACAGTTACCATTCCAGGAAACAATGATTGCAAGTGAGCTGACATAAATCGTGCACATGGTTTGTTGTTCCTTTCACCCTGATCTTCCCACATTCTGCCTCCTCAGGCCTCAACACTTCCTTGAGACTTTACTCAAGTCCTCCAAGTCAAGGCTTTAGCTCCCCACCCTTGCTGACCCTCACCAACACTCCCTCGAGATCCAAGCTTGGCCCCCACCTTCGCTGACTCCCACCACTGCCCTTCATCAAGACCAACATGGACTCCTCTCTCCCATGGCCCAAGCTCCTCCTTTCTGAGTTGGCTTTGTGCTGCTTAACCCATTCTCTTGCGGTCAGACTTTGTGTCATGCAGAGGATGCTTTGGACTTTGTGTCCATCAAGTCACCCCGATGCCACCTTGTCTCACGCATCAGTGGGGTTGAAGACTCATTAAAGCATTTCCCCTTTTTTTTATTAGCATCACAGCGAACTTCCAAGGGATCTCTCTGGTTTACAAAGAAGTATGTGCACCTGTTCATGTAACATAACAGTACTAATCACGATCCTATGGTAAGCTGCAATAGTCACATTGACCATGGCCACTGCTGTGTCCAGATATGCCCCTCAAACCCAGGCTGACAATGGTAAGTCTTGTTGGGCTGTCTCTGCGGTACCAAGCTCACTTGGCACACAAGCTACCTCCAACTACCTTGATGCCAAATCTATCACTTCCAACAGCAATGGCACGATTGTTTACACCTCTCCAAATGTGTCTTTCATCCCCAAACCCTACAATGGCGACAACGAATTGTGTGCTTGTGCAGATGGGTTATTCCATTGCGCACTTCCAAGGGACCCATCCATCAGATTGCCTTGCCAGCATCCTCCCCTCAGCCCTCTGATTCAGACGTCATCAGGCATGTTTGTTCTACAGATAATATTGAGACAGAGTGTATAATATTGCAAGACTTTAATATGACATTTGCTCACTGACCTCAATTTTGATAACATTAGATAATATGGTGGGTTAATTGCAAGAGCTTAGAAGCCCTTCCAAGGCATCAACATTACTTCATGAGTGCATCTCCTGCATGTGTG
>JBBPNR010001365.1:0-11145 GCA_038091015.1 Boletus vermiculosoides
AGGAGATTAGCCCCAGATATGCCAAACTACCCAGACTATTTGTCTAGATGGAGCTTGGATATCATACACCTATGTATGAATCAAGGCATGGAACTGTCATTCTGCAACAGATGGTGAGAGATAGGGCAAATGCCCCTGGAGAAGGAACCCCTGCCAGAGGATATCAGAGAGGTGGAGGACCCATTAATGATGATAGCAGCAATGAAGACACAGCACAAAGGCCTCATCATTATGAAGACAGAAAAGGACCACCTTTAGGACAAAGACTCAAGGGAAATGAACCCCCTGGTGGGGGTCCTCCTAGAAGAGGTCCTCCTGGCAAAGGTCATCCAGGAGGAGGTCCATCTGGCAGAGGCCCTCCAGGAGGAGATCCTCCCAATAATAATCCTGATGATGATCCTGAGAAGAATCCAGATGATGATCAAGTGGGTAACCTCCCACAAAGAAACTACCTGAGGGAGTATACCCCTGGTAACACTAGGTATTAGGACCATATGCAGCACAGATACATGCACTGCATAGATGAGCAGGTTGGACAAGCAACAGGCCCATTAGGGCCTGAGGTCAAGGCAATGAATCCACCAAAGCCTAGTCAATATGGAGGTCAAGATAACCTCAAGAAGTTTAATGACTGGATAAGCCAGTTGTTGAAGTACTTCCATACTTTCAAAATAACTAGGCCTAACTGGGATGAGGATTGAGTCCTCTATACCAGATTGTTCTTGGAGGAAATAGCCTCCAAATGGTATAACCAGGAGATTGAATCTCCAGACTGAAGGGTTGATTGTTGGTCATTTGAAGATCTCATCTGTGGACTATTCAAACAATTTGTCCACAAGGTGTCTGCTCAGAACACTGCCAATCAATATGATCAAATGAGATTTGACCCAGAAAAGGGGACCCTTGCATACTACAATAACTTGCATTGTTGAGCATATCAGATGATACAACCACCTGATGACTATTCATTCAAACAAAAATATATATGTGGATTACCCCACTTGATAATAAAGACAATCTTCAAGGCATGCAGAATATGTATCTGCCAAACATTTGACAATTGAGGAAGTCCTCAAGGAAGTGCAGCATATGGAGACTGCACAGAAGGCTATAAACCTTCTAACAAAGTCAAGTCATAACTTTGGAGGGAAACCTCCCAAAATGAAGGATAATTTGTATAACAAAAAGGGCCATAATAGGCCCATGGTGACACAAGGGGAAAAACCTAAATGTTTTAAGAAGGGAAATACCCTTTATTGCTGGAAATTGAAGTTCCAAAACTTCAACCAAAAAAGAAGGGATGGAAATGAACCCCAGAAGAAGAAACAATGGGGTTGGACCCCTGACAAAAGAGGACAACCCCAGAGATTCTTACACAGCATACATTGCTTCAAGTGTAAGAAAGAAGGACACATGGCAGATAGCTACCCAGATGAGACTGGTGGAAGTCACCTGATGGTGAAATGATGCCTCTTCATAGTCAAAGTACAAGACAAACAAGGTGAATCGTCCACCCATAATGAGGACAAATAGATCATATCCAAAGATGAAGGGCCAGTGGAGAATAATCCCCCTGTAGATGAAGTGGGGAATAATGACCCCACTAAAGATGAAAAGAAATCACTCATCTACATTAAGGACAAATATGAAGTCAATGAAGATGAAGAACCAGTTGTGTACTTAGGTACAATGTATGAGGATAATGAATCCTTTGAGGATGAGCAAATCATCTATTGTGTAATGATGCATGAGGAGATTGAAGTTGATCTCTTGGAGCTTGAGAATCCAAACACCTCACAACCCACTCAAGAAGAGTGGGAATGGTCAAACAAATATGGTACATTGCACAAGGTGAATTGCATGGAATGCAACTGCCATGTATATCACATCAACTTGGCCTGGATGAATGAATGCAGCAATAGCATTCACAGAATGAGAGTTCCAGTTCACTGGCATTGAGGTTGGATCATGAACATATGAAGAGCCAACCAGCTCGTTAGATGAGTGACTCCATTTGGTGTATGATATGATGGCATACCATCTGAGTGTTATGACTGAGTAACAATGGTACACATCTGTGACATGTCTCTTGTTCCTAGTTTAGGTTGACTCTAAAGAGTTAAGACTTGAACAGCTTAGCTGAAGCTAACAGAGCAAGGGCTGTCCTTGCATGGTAATGAGGGGAGGATGAGATAGAGGTGAGATGAGGCATGAGGGAGGGAATCTTAAGGAACAAGTTAACAACACAGATTTGTATATATCAAGGTTAGAGGGAAAGAGAGATACAGGCAGCAACTAAATATATATAGTAGAGACTTTAGGGCAGGAGACAGAGCCCTAAAGTCTAAATAGGAAATAGATACATTGTGACGCATAGCACATGATGGGTAAACATATGAGTAAATGGGGAAATGTATTACCTACAAGAGAAGGTGGTAGAGGAGGCGTGTCTGTTACAGAGGTAATAGTACAGGGTCAGAACAAGTCAAGAGAAGAAGTGAAATAGAGAAAGGGGGGCCCCAAAGGTGATGAGGTGCAGCCTCATCATCCTCAAAGAGGGTCTCATCTAGCAAGTTGGCCCAGGCACTGCCAGGGATCTTGAGGAAGGAATCAGGGTGGTCCAAGTGGATGGATGGTGAGGGGAATGTCAGAGGGAGAGAAGATTAGTGGTGGTGAAGAGGAGGAGGAATAGAAAATGATAGGGGGTCCTTTTCAACTATAACAGTGGCAGTAGTGGTATGAAGTTCAATATGTCATGGTGAGGGGCAGGTGGGTGGGGGGCAGGATACTGCTCCCATTCCAGAACAGCATAGGTAGGAATAGGTGGATTGGGGAGAAATAGTAGCCATAGAATGGCATAGATCCTGCTTACTTTATCACAATTGAGCCCTTGCATCACTTTTATCACTTCACTTATGTCAAGTGGTGCATCACAGTATTCAGTGTCAAGGAACTTGACTTTTGCTTTTCAATTATTCAAACTGCTGTGGGATACTGAGTGTTAAATGAAGGAATATCCAAGCTGAAGCAAGTTACTGGTATGATCACCACATCATCCAACACTACATCATAGATATTATTGCCAGTGGTGTCCCTCAATCTTTCTTATTGCCCTTTGTGCACTCCTTGATAGTGTTGTCACAGCTTGGCAAATTGGCTCAGCTATGGCTTGGCTCAAGTCACCAGTTCTTTCAGCTTGGTCACCAAGAAACATGTGGCTGTGCTGCCATCAAGCCAAGCTTTGAGCTGCTGCTGCCAGAGCAGCACTGTTCAGCCTTATTGAGAGTCTGAGATATTTGAGCAACTGATACTCCAAGTCTCTGAGACTCTGAGACTCTAACATTGAAGTTTGAACTGCCATTGTTGATGAATCACCTAATGCAGCCTGAAGGTCAAGCAGTTGAGCACTTAGCATGGTCAGTGCCATTGACTGACAATCCATTAAACACTCCCATCAAAAGCAAGACACCACTTCAAGCTCTTTTTTCAACTTATACTCACTTTCACCACCAAACTGTCAACACCATCAGCAAAGGAATGACCAGTTTTTTTGCTGGTCAATGCCAGTTAACAATTTCCTAGACACTTTTCTGCCCATGGCCCATAAACCTGATTACCATTTGACCTCTGCATAATTCCAAAAGGGATCTTTGACTGAAACACTTTGCACTCGAACTGAGCTGGAGGCCTATGCCCCATTTGTGAGTCAACTTGTGATTTTGACAACTTATATATTCCTAATTTTTTGTGTCCTTTCCTAGGTTTCCAAGATTCAAAAATTGGTTCCAGATTTGCTTTTTGTTGAACTCATGCTCAGTGTTAGTATCTATTTAGCACTACTGAAGGATTGTAAGAGTCCCACAAATTGTGATATTACTACCCTCAACATACATATTGAATTCAAGTGGCATCACTATGAAGATCCATTTGTTGTACCTGAACCTTCAAATTCTTGTGGGAGAATCCATTTCATATGTGACTCTGACAATGTCAGAAACATGCTAGGCCAGATCTTGGTCTATGCTGCAGCACAACTATCAGTGCAATACTACATGCATGCATTCTCCATATACATTTTGCAAGATACAGTGTGCATAATTCAGTGGGATGGGGAAGGGGCCATAGTGGTCAAACCCATTGTGTAACACAATGACCCATTGCTCATACAATTCCTTCCTCTCTATTTGCAGGCCCCCTCCTCTATTCACAGGCCCCCCCAGCTGTGTGGTATACATACCATCATTTTCATCTGCCACCAAAGATAAGGCTGGATCTGCAAGAACACCAGTTGAAGAACCATGTTGTATTCTTCAAGGATTGGTGGTGTGTCAGCTCCCTAAATGTCCAACTGTAAAACTGAATACCTCACACATTAATCATGTTCCTATTTGTCTTGCATGCAGGGACATAGATAGCTGGGCTGAATAGAAGACACAGACACTGAAGTATGCAAATTTTTCTTGGTCCTGCTGTCAAGAGCTAGTTATAGTGGCCAATACACACCATCAACTCATTTTTGATCTCATTGGGAAGAGCTTGTCCACCTTCACTTCCTCTAAGGAGCTTGTGTAAGCCATACATGATATATTGATTGGTAGGTTACTGCCTATACACAACAACCATTTATTGAATAACCTTCATTGTCTAGCTTATCAACAAGCTTATGCCATCAAAATTCTGCACTGGAATGTCAGTGTTGGAAATACAGTATCATCATCATCAACAAACAAGACTATTTAATCAACTGGGATTTGGCAAAGTCTACATCTATTGAATGGCCATGCTGAGTAACATGCACTGTACATCTAATGTATCATTTTACTGCTGCCTCCCTAATGAACATTTCCAGGGTACTTGGCAGTTTATGTCTGTGCACCTTGTGGAACATATGACTGGACTTCACAAAGTCCAGGATTGGATGCTTTTATGGATGGTCTTGATGTTTTCACCATTGTCCCTACCTCCTCAAGATTGCACCAACTTCATAAAGACTATCTTTGAGGCTGTACCTGGTGCAGAGGGTGAACAAAGCATGCTTGTGTCTCAAACAATACTCAAACCCACTCTCCTCCCCAGCCAGGAGTCACTGTACAAGTTGCTAAAAGCTCTTGCCACCTCTTCAAGTACATTTATCTCCAACTGAAAGCTGCAGATTTGGCCACTTTGAGAAAAGTATGATCCTATCAAAATGCAGTAAGTTGTTTTGAAAGCCTTAAAGCATGCCAGCATAAAAAATCCAAGAAAAAGTTGCAAGATCACAAGCACATCACTACCTTATTCTCCTATCATCTGCAAATAAAGTGGCCCACTGATGATGGGGCTGAGGAGCAGGAACTAGTTAGTACTGACTATTTTGGAGCAGAGCTTGGCAAGGTGATTCAATCATACTGAGGTCAACAGATGTGTTGGAGACTGTGATAGAGGAAGAGCAAAGTCACAAAAGGCACAGGGTCCAGATGGCCCATAGAGCACCCAGGCAGGCTGTGTCCGGTGGCCCTAATTTTGTATTAATCAATCAGGACTCTTAGATGACTTTGATGACAATTGTGGTCCCTATCACAAGGAGACTGAGTCAGATTTGATATCCAACTCAGACATGTTTGGGAGTAGTCTGACCCTCCTTCCTAGTTCTCTACCTTCAGCTAGACCTTAACTGAAGTCTTGTAGCTCCTCATGTACTATAAATGTCCATCTATCATTTACATCTAATTTACCACTATTCTATACCCATGAAGAAACTCCAAGCCTCCAAGACCAAGGACCCTGACTCATCACTGAGTCACCATGATAATTCAAAATTTCAATTTAGTCAATCTTCATTTGAACCATTTCCACTTGCTAAGACAAGTGACTTGGTGCCCTCCTTTGTGTTTTATGATGAGGCCTTTAGATGATGTTGCTACAGCAGACATGCTTCCTTCAAAACACAAGATTCAAAGCTTGCAAGATGTTTGCCTGCAGTTGCTAATCCTATTGATAAACCCAAAGTTCTTCATCTGGTGACAGCAGTGACAGCCCCTCCAATGCAGTCATAGAGGAGGGTTCACTGTATCTGATATGCATCTGACAAATGACTAATTTGCTACAGGTAGTGGGTTTGAAAAGAAAATGTACCAAATCCAGGAAGGCTGCAGAAGCTGAGGCTGCTCTTCTTAGCAATGTTGTCACAGGTGAGCCATCTGAGATCTGTTTCAGACCTCAGAAGAATTTTCCTGGACTGACCTGGTGACCCAGATCCAGCTTCTCCACCTAGGCCATTTCTAGAACCTGTAGAGATTACAAGCATTGGCACAGCTCCAGCACCTCCTGTCAAATGTCCCATCCAAAGAAGTGTTCCCCAACCTAAGGCTTCTCCTGAGCAACAGCCCCAAGATCTTCCCATGCTGCATATTTTCACAGTCCAAAGAAGATTTCAACCTGGATATCTCTTCTAGTTCTGACAGCTCTACCATGTCTGTGATCAATCAGATATAAATGCAATCTTCTCCAACACATTATAATGGCCCTCCTTGACATCATCCACCTCTATCACCCAACAGGGCTAGTGCATTCAGGGACTTGCTTCTACTGCTTCAACCAGACCTTCAAGAGTCAGACATTATGAGGTGAACCAAGATCCATGAATTAATCATCAACTGATGGAGGAAGTACATGGAAGTCTTGAAAGCCAAGCTAGCAGTAAGCCTACAGATTATGTATTTTCCCAATCTTCAGTTGTCTGATATTTAAGTCTAATCCTGAAATAGCAAGCTCAAGGACAGATATTGCTCACTTCAGATGTATGGTCAGACCAAATGTGTCATCCTTACCTTGGGATGACAGCCCATTGGATCAAGAAGAACACTAACAGCCATCTATTCCTGGAGTGTACCCTGATCACATTTCATTGCTTGTTTGATTGCCATGACAGGCAGAACTTAGCAAACAACCACTGAGACCAACTTATACAATGCTTACCCCATATACTCAACATCTGCTCCAGACACATTTTCAACATACTTACTAACCAATCCCTCATGGAAATTGCAGGCTCCATGTACATACTATATGCTTCTGGATAGCAGTGTGACCAATTTGAGGATCACATCTGGGAGAGTAACAAGGCAGGCTACTAGGATGCAGAAGACAAGAATGGCATATCCAATGGTACTGGCAACAAAGTGGAGATTAATGTCCCCCAACTTCTCAATGATGTGAAAACCTGGTGGAATCCAGTTTATTACATGATCTATTGTCTCCACTATCTATACTAAGTATGAGTCTCAATGCAACTGTATTCATTGGATACACATTAGTAATGTCAATTATCTCCTAGCCCATCAATGGATTTCTTGACTGGCCCAACAACAAGGACTTAAAGAAGTACAAACTCATAATGATACAATGGTGAGTCCTCCAAGACTTTGAGTTGATTCTTGAGGTGCATATGTGTATAAGAAATTTTTATTTAGGAGTGCCCAGGCATCCACTGACTGGGTGAATAAAATATCTAATACTGCATATATCAAATGATGACCTTAATCATCCTATAGATTTCACATCAGGCCATTCAGGCACTATCATGTGAACAACTTCCCACACAGTGTAGGTATCTGGTCACTTTTGAGAAGTTCTACAACACTTGAGCAAGGCTCTACAATGACCAAAGCAACCCTCAGTGCTTCTTTTCTAGGACTAAAGCCAAACTGCCAATTGATGTGGATCAAAGTGAACTAGGATTTGTTACAACTACCACCCGGTAGGCGTACAAGTAGACACGAAGCGTAAGACCGCCTTGAGCCTAACTCTTGTTGGTCCTAACGGCGTAGGATTCCTTCAGGCTTAACGCGAGCCTGGCGACGGACGGCCAGGGATACTAGAAGAAGTACCCCGAGGGAGACGACGACCAAGAGTCCTAGACGAAGGAGGTCAACCGACCTAGACTGAGGAGAGGACGACGGGTAACGAGGTCGGCGTTGAATGGGACGGGTTCTCCTAACCGGGGTGGAGAACCGAGAGACTAGCCAACGACGATGAGCCGTTGGTGAGAGAGCGATGAGACGCTCTGGCCAAGAGGTCCTCAAAGGGAAGTTCGAGGATGTCGACAACGGAGTCCTTCAACGAAGGAAGAAAGAGGGGAGGACGAGGTAGAGAGCAAGTAAGGGAATGTTACAGGGAACGGATGATGATTACCACAAGAGTACCGGTAAGGTGTACACTTTAGGTGTCAGATCGAGGTTAGAGAGAAAGAGGAGTTCGAGAGGAGCTCGAACTTATATACCCCGGCCGTAAGGGCTTTAGGGCAGGTATATCCCAATTAGGTAAGGGTGGTTCGTGCGCAGTCTAACCTGATATAGTAAAAGTCCGTATCCACAATAGGAAACCCGGAAGCAGTGTGGCGAGGTTATCACCCAATTAGGCAGGAGGGGTCCTGCGTGGGAAGTTCACGAACGCGCAGACGCGTCGTGGGAATCAACGTGGCGCGACATGTGTGATGGCACGTGAATGGTCACATGAGTGAAGTGAGGTCGTGGCGCGGCATGAGGTAGAGTGGGGATGTTGAGGAGAGATCTGGCCTCAACTGAGGGCGGGGATCGCCAAGGGGAGCACAGGAGGGACGGCTGTGCCGGGAGGCATGGTAGGGCAGTGCAGGGAAGATCCGAGTACAGCAGGAAGGCTGTGGTGGGAAGATCCGAGGGTCGAAGGCTGGCCCTGAAGGAGGCGAAGGGTGGGAAGATCCCGAAGGGATATTCCAGGGAAGATCTGGGGGACACAGGAGGGCGGCTGTGTTGAGGAACGTGCATGGGGAGATAGTGCAAGAGGAGGCGAAGCCGAGTCGTTGCAGGACGGGTGTGTCGAGCGTAAACGAGCGCGAAGATACACCAGGGCGAGTGGTCAGAATGGAAGGTCACGTTTTGGTGTGCGGTCGAGGATAAGGTGGAGGAAAAGACTGGGGGTGTACCAAAACCGTAACAGGATTTGTGGGATTTTGATGATGCAAAGAAGATTGTTTTCAACATGGTGAATGTATCATGCAAACAGTGATAGGAGCTCAATGAACAGCCTTTGTAACAGATGACTGAATACCATCATCACCACCATAGAATCTGGGTTATCTGGAACACTATATTATTCCTATGTCTCTCCACAAAAACAGACACTTGCATGTTGCTTTGGTTATGCCATCAACAGTGAAGATGAGTCTTCAGCGGGCAAAGAACTGTGTTTATGCACAGTGGAACAAGAACTAAGCTCATATACTATTCTTAGATTGTTCATGTATCTCACAACCTTCCATTGTAGCAGGTCAATCTTGACCTGTCCTTTTGACATCAACTCTTTGCTACTTCAATTCCTGCACATTCTAATTGGTGTCTTCTTCTTAGACTACTCAAATATTGGATTCAATACCTTGATCAGATGGATCAGTCATGATATGGTATGGACCAGGTCTCCAAGTTTCATCATGATGATTTGGAGAATTGCAACTCAGACTCAGAGGAATGTCAGCCAGGTGCTGATGACTCTCAGCTATGTAAAGGAATTCAACATCATAGATGATCTAGTCTCTCAGATAATCAAGTCTCAGCCAGAGAATGAGGCTGTGTGAAGCTCCTGGTCAAACAATTCTGCAGGGTTTTCAGACAATGGAGATGTTGGCAGGAGTGAGGAAAAAACTTGGAACTGAGACTCAGAAAGCAAGAGGACCAAATGGTTGGAGGTTGTTGATAAGCACATTGCAAGATCTGGCTCAGGAGTGCGCTAGCTATATTCAGATTAATAGCCTGCTTGGTCAAGGAACAATAAATAGTCTGGAAGAGTGAGATAGAGTTGACTCACAGCCTTATAGGCAAGGTTGTCATGGTCAAGGACTTGTGGACTGACCCCCTCAAGAAGTACACCAAAGGCATGATTCTATACATCCTAGAGTAACACAGGATCAAAGGTGCCTCTGCACTAGTTAGCAAACAGCAAGTCAAGACTCTCCTCCAAAATCTCAAACATCTTCACACCATGATCAATTATTCTATGCATTTTCTTTTCTTAGCCCTTCCTCATGATTCCTCATTCTAGCTGTGGATCTTATCTTGTCTGGTTTTTTAATCTGTTGGCAAGCTCATCCTTGAATTTTCATCATTTAGGAAGCTCCTTGTCACATTCCTGGATCACACTATCAGTTAATAAGCTGTTATATTCACAATATCAAACATGAATTATTAATTAGACTTTAGCACACAAGAATGCATTTAAGGTTGCCAGAATCCTACATCATAACATCAGCCCTGCTAATCTCTTCCTTTCCTAGGCAAAAAAAATCAAACTAATTATAACATATACATGCAGCATCATTCTAATAAGGAATGGGAGACCTGGTGCCAGAAAATTCAGAATCTCAATGAAAGAGATCCTTGGCAACTGGGGCTACACAGTCCCTATAGCAGCTTCTTCAGCAACTGCTCTCTCTGATACATTAAATGTCAATGAGCCCTATTGTGATGGACCTTTGATATTGCTGATTGAAGCTAATGTGTGCCTGAGCCATTAATCTAGTACAACAATCACACCTCCACCTGAAAGATTAACTCTCACAATGTGCCCACACTGGTATCCATCATGGATCCCATGGTCAATGATGACATCATGCTACTCATGGGCATCAACAGTCCAGATGATAATCCTCACAAAACAATCAATTTATGCCTGCTATGTCAGATGGTTGATTCCACCATTTTCATTGAGCTCACCAAGCTTACATATAATGTAACTTAGAGATGTTAACATGCCATGAATGTCAGTGCAGCTCACAATGGCTGGTTCTGAACAGCAAGTGGTATACAGTGGCTCAAAAAAGTGTCCCAATATTGAGCCATTTTGAAGAGATTGGAAGATTGTAGGAGAGCAAGAATAAATCAGGTAAGGTGCTTGTAGGATGGATGAAAGCACTTGCTCTTGGCATTCAGAAACCACTTTGGTCATGTGATTTGGTTGCCATGGGAGTGCAATACAAGCATTTCAAAATGGCATGTCATTGGGACACTTATTTGACCCTGCATTTGACAACCATTATGTTATATATAACATAGGTATTTGACAACTATTGATGGTTGCTATGTTACCAGGCTGTGTAATTAGGTAAGTGACATAACTCCAAGAAATATATATACC
>JBBPNR010001366.1:0-11141 GCA_038091015.1 Boletus vermiculosoides
CTTTGTTTGTAGGCACAAACAAAGGCAATTATTCCATGATTTGACTGAGATCCTGGTCATCAGTTCAAAAGTGAAAAAACCCTTTCCATGGTATTGCTGTTTTAAATTGGCCATATCTCCACCACCTGTGAACAGAATCACATGACCCAGGGGGCAATTGTGTAGCCAAGGGTGTGTACTATTTATGACTCTATCAAAGCTAAGCATAATTCCCACATTGTGTGGTGGTGTGCTTCACACACCACATCATGTCTTGGTATGGAAAGGGTTTTTGGAGTCATTGTATTTGGTATGTTACAATCCAGATCACCATCTCTGGCCCAAATACTGGGTGAGGTTCAACTGCTCTCTCTCTTCCTCCACAACCAAAACCTTCAACTGCAGGACCTTCATTGAAAGTGCCTCCACTTGTTCAATGCCAGCCAAAGTGTTGACCACTCTGCCAAACATCACAAAGTAATCATCTTGTCCCTGGAATATGTTTCTGCCACTTTTTTGGTTGATCAGGATTAATGAGGGTCCCAATTGTTGGATCTCTTTCTTGAGTTCTTCATCATCTTCCAAGCTCTTGATTTTGGCATGGAGTCTCTTCAACTCTTCAAAGTGATGCTGGGTCAGCATTTTGATTAAAACAATCACTGTAAATTGTTCAGCTGTCACATAAGCCACTGAAACAGTATTGACAAAATACTGTTCTCTTCCCTGAGTTGGTGAGGCATCACCTTTATCAACCTAATCTTCATATTTGATGTCTTCAGGTCATACACTGAATAACCCCCCTGGATTTGAGAGGGAAGCACTCTGCTCATTGGCATCTTCTCCTTCCCCTTGTATTTCACTGCAGCTGGCATCAGAGAGGATTCTTCAGCTTCATCATTGGTATCATCTGAAACTTTCTCTGTGGTCTTGAATTTCACCCTCTTCACAGCCAGCTTATCCCATATACCTGTGGGATGCAGTGGTTTTGTCTCACCAGATGGCAGTGTCCTTTTGCAATGCTGAACATTGTGTTTGCTTCCATTGACAGGTTTTGCACCCTGAAATTAATCCATTTTTGTTCTTTGCCACCAGACATTTTGCTAATGGATCACTATCACATTGCATGCATCTTTGTAGAAGATTATGTTCAGCAAAAACAACAATTTTGACAAGAACATACTGGATCAAATTCTAGAGAGTTTTAAAAAGCAGCCTTATCAATGATCACCACTGATATTGAGAGAACTAGATCAACTCACCAACATCCTGCCCTTTGGTATTAGCACTGTGTTCAGCTGCTGTGTTTTCGTACTCCAGCCACCATCTTCATTCTTCTAATATATTGACACTCTGAGTGTGGTTAGTGAGATTTGGTGTCCAGTTGCTTTCAGGGAGGTTCCAATCTGTAGCAAGGCCCTGCTCCCAAATAAACTCAACAGTCTGGCAGGACTCAAGGAGGTATGACACCCTTGCTAGAATGGTTGGGATCTCACCTTCTGTTTTTTTTTCATTTTATTGAGGACCAGAAATGCATCAGCCTGAAAGTTCAGGCCCAAAGCATCCATAAAGGAAGAGTACACACTATTTACTTCTCTAGATCTTCCCTCCACTGACTGTAATATTTGGTGGCAAGGTGGCATCCCAGTGCTTCTTTCACCCTAGCAGCATATACAGTGGCTCAAAAAACTGTCCGCATATTTGGTCATTTTTCACTAAACACGATATCCTAACCCTAATCCTAATCCTTGCCCTAGGTTCCAAGTGTATCAAATAAAGTACATGCTCTTGGCTTTCTATTGGCCCAAGAGTCAAGAGATTTGGATAGAATCTGATGAAATGGCAGCCATTTCCAAACAACAACTCATTCAGACGTTTTTTGACTTTATATAAATCTAGGTATCTAGTACTTGGTATGAGCTCCTTTGGCCTTGATAACTGCATCAATCCTTCTAAACATGCTTTCTATACATGTCTAACACTATTCCTCATCAATTTCCCCCCCACTCCTCTACTACCATTTCCCACAATTAATAAACTTTCATAGAAGCACTCTTATAAGCTGAAAGGCATGTTTTGAGGTAATTTCAAGTGTGTCCAATGTGGTTAAGGTTAGGAGATTGTCCAGGCCAGTGCAGAAGCTTCATATCTTACTCTTCAAACCACCTTTGGACTCTCCTAGAGGTGTATTTGGGGGTCATTATCTTGTTGAAAGCTAATATCTTCTTTTGAAATTCCAAATTTCTCCATGCTTTGCAGCAATCCCTGCTTCAAAATGGTCATATATTATTCAGCATCCATTCTCCCTTTCATCCCACTCAAAATCCCCACTCCATTCCACCCTATACAGCCCCATACCATCTGTGAACCTCCTTCAAATTTAACCATATTTTTGACCCTTTTAACAATTAACCATATTTCCTTATTTTTCCACATATACTCTTGCCCAGCTGACCCAATCCTATTGATTTTGATCTCATCTGACCATATAACTCTTTTCCAGTCCTTCACAGTCCAATCCTGGTACTTGGAAGCAAAGGCTAACCTTTTCTTTTTGTGACCAATTGATGAGTTTGGTGGCATGAACAGCATTTTTGGGCTTGCTAGTGATGATTTGCTAAACAATAGCTTGTTTGTTGGTAAGAATAAGCTTTGAAGAATGGCCACCATGAAGCCTAGCCTTCTTTGGCTGGAGTTCCTGATGAACCTGGTATACTGTAGACTTCCCTAAGCCAGTTTGGGAAGTGATTTTCCTAGAGGAAAGACTAAAAAATGAGAAAGAGATGATATTATTTCTCTAAGAGGTAGAAATGGATTTTCTAGTGATGGTGGGAAAATAAACATGGAATGCTTGGGTTTATATATGTTGTCTGACATTCAGTTACATAAAGATGACATAATAGAACCCTTACAAAATATATGTAACCATATTACAGCATGCTAGGGTCCAATATATGTAATAAAAACATAAAGTCAAAAAACTGTCTAAATGAGTTGCTGTTTTGAAATGGCTGCCATTTCATCAGATCATATCCAAATCTCTTGACCCTTGGGCCAATAGAACGCCAAGGGCATGTACTTCATTTGATACACTTGGCAGTTAGGGCAAGGGTTAGGATTAGGGTTAGGATATTGTGTTTAGTGAAAAATGACCAAACATGTGGACAGTTTTTTGAGCCACTGTATAAACTCTGTCAATGTAAGCTAATTTACTTGCATGATTGCATTGACATGTTACTGTATGTATATGTCACATCTGGTAAATATTGTTAGCAATGCCATTCCTATTACAATTGCTTATAATATAACAAAGAAATGACAATGGCTATCATAGATCAGCCGAAGGTGTAGGAAAAAACTTGTAAGTACTATACAGTACATGTTATATAAACTCAGTCACTCTGACTTTTAATTTTCTTCACTCTTGTCTCTGAGTTTCCTTCTCAGAGCAAGAGTCACTCTAGTTCTTAGGATTCATGATCAGGTAAGTTTGCACTTGTGTGAGGACATTTGTAAGTGTTTTTTTTAATACTTTTAATACTTTTTTTTACTTTTTAGTAGTTACAATGGTAGTCTATTTGTAAATAGTAATGTTGTAGATAAAGTTGATAAATATTATTTCTTTTCTCTGCATTAAATTGATAAGGTGGGTGAATTGAATCTACAGAAACCTAATGATAACTTTTGATCTGTGCTGTCAACCTTTCCAAAGATTATATAGGATTATATTGTTATATCATATTATTAGCAGAAGATATATCCTGGGTAAAGATTAAAATACAGTAGTGGAATTATATTACCAAACAATCAACTCTAATAATGCTTATGAATTCTAATTTATAATAAGAACTGGCTTTTAAGACATTTCAGCATAATTTTTCTAGTTATTGTTAATGTCTTTTGACCTATATCTGCATATATATTTGATTAGCTTCTTGCTCATAATAATTGTTGAGCTTATAGCAAATGTAGGGTTTATAATGACAATATATAATATTATCCAAACTTTTCAAATTCACTGATGACATCCAGTGGACTGGCAGAGCAGATCAGATGTGAGTTTGTTCTTGAGTGGTAGTGTGGTGCTAACCTGATTCTCCTTCAGAGCTCTACTTGCTTGAATACCATTGCCGCACATTCAAATACTTCAGTAGACTTGAGGAAACATTGGTGGGACCAAAAATGGTCACCTTCTTCTTTGGCACTGGCCTGAAAGCTCTTCAAGCCTTTTCAGGGTTCACCAATCTGCTATGCTATGATGCTCAGTGCATATCAGCAGACATCATCACTGAGGTCTACTTCAAATTCATCATGTGTGCATGGGAGCACAAGTCCAAGTCTTACATGCAAATGTTGACAGGTGAGACCACTTTAATTATATCCAATGCTATGAATGACTCACCATGATTGTAGCAGTTTGCAGTTCATTTGATAGCACCTTCAAGATATCCAACAAGGCAACTGTTAGTGACAAGGATGGCAAGTGATCAAAGTACCTGAAAGGAGGAATCCTGAGTGTCCTCAACAAACAGAATGACATTATTGCCTGGGTGAGTATAGCAATATCACACAATCAATATGGCTGATTATTTGATAGTGCTTCTGTTAGTTGAAGGCCAATGCCAAGATCCAGGAGCTCCTTGTGGGAATATGGCATTGTACTCAACTCCTCGGTCAACCGCTACCAGAGATGTTCATCAGTGACAATTGCTGCTTGGTAAGGAGTGTGATCACTACTATCTTTCCTGACAGTGATTCCATTCAAGTTGTTTGGCACTTCATTACATAGTACATCGTCATCATTCTCACTTCAAAAATTACATTTGACATGTGGTAACTAGGTACATGGCAACTATCCTGAATGGGAGCAAGAATCCTCATCATGCCATGGTCATGTCAGATATTACGAATGCCATACTCAAAAAGTATGCCAGTGAGGGGGAGCAAGGGGCTGAGTACTGGGACTGGGAGGAACAAGAACAGTGGCTAGTGCATACATACAACAAGTGGGCAGCACAGAGAACTAGCTGGTCCATTGTGTCTGAAAAGGTGAGTCAGCTTTAATCATGATGTGAGCAGCTGCTGAAAATGTTCATTAGATTCATCAGGAACAGCTGAAGCACATCTGCAAAGGGTGCCTACAGCACCACCAACAGGACATCCTGTCCAATGGAAGTCACATTAAAGGATGTCACAAGGCATGGAATACCCTCCAAAGAGTGCTCCCAAGCGGAATCATGATGCTTGCAGCTCTCAGTCATGATTTCATCCACTGCAGGAACATTCAACTGCATCCAACCATTCTGAGAAGACTCCATTCATCACTCTTACAGCCAGCTCACATCACACCAACTTGACTGATGCCATCGCAAAGCTCTATAATCAGCTCTGTGCAGCTGACATACAGTGCACCCTCCTCGCCCTCCCTGAGCTTCAACTTGCTGACTCTGGCAAGACCTTCAGTTTAGTACCTTCAGAACACATCTTGACGTTCAATGGCCTGGTAAAGGAAGAAGTCAACAAGTTCCAGGTTGACACCATCTTTTCTCAAGTCTATTCTTGTGGCAATAGTACCAGTAACAATACCGTCACTGAGTGTGCACTTCTCTCCAGCCATGACTTTATTTTCCATGAACTAAATATCAACCCTAAGCTACTTGAACTTCCGCAGGTCTCTGCACCATCTGCACCATCCAGCAACTTGAACCCAAGTCCTTTGTGCCCTTCGAATGCAGTTCTGACTTCTACCAAGTGAAAGGCAGACGAGAAACAAGGTTCAGGCATGGATGGGGATGGAGTAATCAAGACTGAATGTTGTGTTGGAACACTTGAACAGTATTTCAGGCACTCAAATTGCTCCCACCCTCTGAAGTCAAGGAAAGTCAAGGCCCCAGGCCCCACACCAGTGTCATCTGTTCCTTTCACACCTAGTCAACCTCTCCTTTCACCATCACCCATCAGTATATCCACTGCAGAGTTTCCCATGGCTTTGTCCATAGACCCCTCACTCTTGCTTACTCAGGACACCCTTGGCAACCAGGGTTACACTGGCCACAAGACAAGATTCCAGAACCTATTCATGGCTGCCACAGGCATCAACCCAGAATCCCTCACAATCAAAGGTGACAACAAATTTTTCCTCTTTATGGAGATGCATGTGGAATTTACCTGGGTTTCTTACAAAATGACATTGAGGAAGTGGATTGATACAATGGAGGAGTACAATTGTCAATTGGCCCAGAAGGTTGGTATGGCAGCCATTAGGAATCCTCTTGCCCTGCTTTACAAGCTGGGCAAGATGGAGGCAAGATTGATCAAGAGAGTCCTGAGAGACAACTTCAAATGTGGGTGCCATTCATCCCATTCGTTCACCATCACAATGCCTGCTCACACAACATACTTGCAGCCAAATGAAACACCAAAGCATTCTGATGACACCACTGCTTCATTGTCAACCTCATCAAGGCCAACACTATGACTGGCAAAAGGGTAAGCATGCTTGGCACTGTTGGCATTCATTCAGCGCTGATTCATTGTCTACCTACTACCCACCAGCCCCACAAAGTCCCTACATGCTTCTGCTGCAAGATCATCATGTACCCTGGCCCGGGGAAGTCAGTCACGAACCACAAATGCGGCATCTGCGTGGATGGTGTCAGGTTGAAGATGGCTCTAGAGATGCTGGAGCTACTCTATGGGCCCCAGCCACACAGTATCTTCTTGGATGGGACAATGTTCCACCCACAGGCCTTTCTCAAGATGGTGCAGGAAGTGTATGAGATCATGGTCTTGGGCTCAACCATTGGGCTCAATGTATTACTTGTCAAGGTCCAGGCATTCATGCTGATGCTTGCAGTGCATCTCATTGTCCCTATGAATGCAGACGGCCACCCCACAGCTGCCCTGTTCAAACTCTACCCTGGCTTCCAGGTCAATAGATTTGTTTCAAGTGACTACATCATCTAGGATGAGGGTGCTTATTATTTGCACATCAACTACCTTGATCACAAGGCCTAAGGATAACATGCATTATGTCCTTCTTGTCTTGTTGTTTCATTCATGTCTGCTTTGTCCCTGTCACACCTTCCTTTGCATCACTGATATCTAGTTACTGCCTGGTTGCTGGTGTATTAGTTAGATTCATTTGCAATACATGTCATTTGTGTTGGTTTCCTGTCTCCATCCCACTCAGCCTTATCCAAGCATTGTCTGTTCCTGTCACACCTTCCTTGCTTCACTGATATTGTACATCCCACTCCCCTCACTTCACTGATATCATCCCTGCCACATCTTCCTTGCTTTACTGATATTATCCATCCCACCCTATTATGACTGTCCATAACAATGGAACACATTTGTGAACGTGTCTCATTCCTACTCTAGGTCGACTCCCTAAGAAGTTAAGAGTGAATGGCTTGACTTGAGTCAACAGTACTGGGACTGGCCCAGAGTTGGTAGAGAGGAGGATGAGGCAGAGAGGAGGCAAGGCACGAGGGAGGGGATCTTGAGGAATGAGTTGACAACACAAATAAGTGTATATCAAGGTTAAAGAAAGAGAAGGATACAGGCAGCACTCTAATATATATAGTAAGTACTTTAGGGCAGGTATTGAAGCCCTAAAGATAAATAAGGAAGAGGATGCATTGCATCATGTAGCACATGAGATAGACAAGGTAGGTAAAAGGAGAAATGCATAGCCATAAGAGAGGCTATGTAGGAGGGCAGTGTCTATGCAAGTCAGAGATTCATAAGTAAAAGTTAAAGAGAAAGAGTACAAAAGGAGAGTCCCAGAGGTGGTGTGGAAGGGGGTACCCAGGGGCAGTGAGGCATGGCCTCATCCCTCAAAGAGGGACTTGTCTAACAGGTTGGCCCAGGTGGAGGCGGGGATCTGGTAATCATGGAGGTCATGGAAGATTTTGGCAAAGAGGAAAGAACCAGGATGGTTGAGGTGGGATGGGGGGTAACCGATAAAGGAATACGAAGGAGGCGAAGGAGAAAATGAATAAGGAGTCTCCTTAACCATAACATACCCTGCCTTGCTTCACTAATATTGTCCCTGTCACACCCTCTTTGCTTCACTGATATTGTCCCTGTGTCACATTGTATACCCCACCCTCCTCACTTCACTGATATCATCCCCATGTCACACCCTCTTTTTCATTTGCATCACTAACATCTAGGTGATCACTAATACATCTAGGCTATCTAGGCTACATTTTGACCTTAGCAAGATTTCCCCCCTTGAGGCACAGCCACCCCCACTGCCCACGAGTCACCTGATGCCAAAAGGTTGCTTTGGCCTTGCCAGCAGAGTGGAGTTCAAATTATAGGTCAATAGGTCCTGATTGGTCAAGATTGGTCAACCAATCAACCTTTGTGCATGCTGGGGCTTCCAATAGATGAACTGGTAAAACCAGTTGTGGCACAAAGGGGTGGAGTGAGCTCTCACAACAATGTGACTGCTTTGTCCATCTTTGGACTGTTCTTGATTTCAAATCCCTCGGCATTGCACCAGCATGTAGCTAGCTCATAGATATGTAACTGTTATTTGCTTAGATAATCAACCCAGCTGCCCAGCTTTGTATGCAATCAAAAAGTAACTGCTAGTATACTATGGAGTCTGACAACAAATCTACATTTCATTCACAATGTGGCTGAGACAAGTGAATAAGAACAGTATTGAAAATCCTTTATAATGGCCAGATATTGATCCTGGACTTCCTCCTTCAAACCCTGCAGTTGGACACCATTGATTTCACAAAACATTGAGCCAGGTTCTTTGCAAATCCATCCAAAAAGCTTGTCAAGCTCTTTGATTGTATATTCAAGGACAAGCATGGCTGTTCTGCTGTTATGTGCTAGGTGAAGCAGCTTGCCATCAATATTGTTTCTGAAAGGATTGGGAAGGAGATGGAAGACATCAAGACATTGCTTATGTGGACCATCAACAACACCACCCTGGACACCCTGCTAACATGGGATATCAATGTGTTTATTGGTCTGGAAAAGTGCTTTCCCCCACCATTCTCCATTAACTTATAGATAAGTATTGCTCATGACTATTAATGTAAATCAATATTAGTGTTTTTTGGTGTGTGAATGTCTGAGATTGGGTTCATTCATGTGCATGTGTTGTATGCAGCCGCTCTTCCTATAATCTTCACCACTGTCCAATAATCTTGCAGGTTCCTGGGGAACCTCTGTAAGAAAGCTGCCTTAGTACATCAATAGTATGCTGACTATTTTTGTGAGGTATGCACTCCATTTTTAAACCAATTATGAATTTTGGCATTGATGCTCCTTCAGCCCCAGTGAGAATTGACTATGATGTCAACTGATCCTGGATGTTACCTTATGTATTTGCCAATATTTGGCTGCTGATTTCTGTGCATATCTGTTAAATAAATATTACATGATCAATTCAACTATCTTATCAGCAACTTTCAATTTTTGCCTTGCCACTTTGCCTCAAGCATCACAATATGGCAATTTGCAACATGCAACCTGGTACCACCATCTTCAGGAAGCCCGCTCAGATAAGGAACAACAGAAGATGCAAGACACAAAATTTCAGTCCTCTACTTGCTGAGCCAGAGGTACAGTGTCCCATAGATGCAACAATGTTTTACCTCTGCGAAATGGAATACATGAAGCTGGTGGCTGTCAAGAGGTTTTTTTTCTTAGTTGTCCATCTTAACCTTTCATTACTAACACAACTGTAGGCACCTTTTACCCCTCCGAATTCTCCCCCTGCATATAGGGTCTGTCATGGGTAAACCCATGTGTATTTGGACTCATACCTGTACCCATACCCTTGCTTTTACCCATACCCACATTGTGGGTACAGGTTTACACATGGGTTCAACAAACATCACCCACAAGTATACCCATAAGGGGTTTATCCATGGGTCTTCAGGTTTCTAGGGTATAACTACAAACATGTATGTAGACTAGTGTAAAATGCTGTGACCAATGGCATCCCTACCACTCTCAAGCCCATCCTCACAGCCTTGAATGTCCAGGAGTGAAGCGACTTGATTCAAATCTTCAGCCTTGATGAACCTGAGTTGGCTCCAAGACCTGAGGCAAAGTATGGCACACATAGACTATGCACCCAGTGGTGAGTGGACATGGCTCAGCAACAGGCAACCACAGCTGAACAAATGCTCAATATCAACTGAGGTTGCTTCACATATAATCTGTTAGCTTATCAAATGAAATATTAGAACAATCTCACTTACCAGGGATAGATAAATAGTCACACACCATTTGTGTGAGAGAAGGATAGATTGCTTTATGTTCATCCCACCACTTTAACAGATCAGTGATGTGTTCAATGTCAGAGGTTAAGTATTGATCAATTTCTGACTGGTCATCAGCATGCTTTGGTGGTGTGAGGGCAGGAAGATTGTCAAAAATGTTCTTGGGCCCAGAGTTTGTTTGAGTTACAAAAAAGTGTCTATACAAGGAGATGTATCTTTTTTTTTTTGAGAAGGGATCTTCATTCCTGTTGACCATGTCTGACATGGCTTTGTGTGACCTGAGTTGCTGATATCTTTGTGTGAATGTGTCCCACACAAGGTTCTCAGCCACATTTATCCACTCATGCAACCAATTGACATTTTGAAAATATAGTAGCTTGTGATGAGAGTGCAATACTATTTTCCAAAGTGAACTTTGGGCTGTACCAAGTGGAATGGACTTACCCATGGCAATTCAGTACACATTGGAACCATCAGTCAGTTCATAATACTGGTTGAGAGTCTGTTTAGCGATGTCAATAGAGAACCAAGCTGCAGGAGAGAGATCTTCATCAAGAGACTTGGTAGTGAATACTCATCAATATGATCCATTGTTGGAATGATAGTTGCCAAGTTTGAAGTCTTCCATGAAAAGAAACTGGTTGCATGCTTGAGAATCTAATTGGGTAAGCAAGTTTGGTCAGTGTTATTGTGCCTCAAGGATGCCTTGAGGCTACATCACCACACCTTCAAGGTATTATGTATTGGAACAGGAAGGTTCCAACGGCAGAGGGGAAAATGGAAGTGAAGAGTCAAGTGGGAGCTACTCACTCAACAGTCAGGAGAGGGGAAGTGACAAGGAGATCTTGAAGTCT
Organism: Boletus vermiculosoides; assembly: GCA_038091015.1. Lineage (NCBI taxonomy): Eukaryota > Fungi > Basidiomycota > Agaricomycetes > Boletales > Boletaceae > Boletus > Boletus vermiculosoides. Next base: position 11,093 of record JBBPNR010001366.1, read on the forward strand.
GAGTAGATGAAGAGGCTGATAGGCCTAGACAGAGGGAACTGTACTCAGA
>JBBPNR010001367.1:0-11138 GCA_038091015.1 Boletus vermiculosoides
GTAAAACAGGGGGCCAATTGGACTTATTGAAGCAAGCTGTGCGTTGCCAGTGATGTTGATGACCCCAGTACCAGCCACACCCGAACACACCGACGCCATGACATAGTCTAACTGCCCAGTCGCCAGGGCAATCATTGATTCTGTGCTCGTCGATGGGTCTATCGTGGCATTGTACGGGCCAAAGGGAACTGGCAGCTGCGCCGACAGTACAACAGGTACCATCGCCCAAGCGTCGTTCACGGTGAACCCAGTCACCAATGCCAGTCCCCAGGCAACCAACAAGGCGAGCAAGGGAAGTTCGAGGCCATGCCGCACCAAGTAATGGGTGAGGTTACCAATGGATGGGTGACTGTAAACGGCGACTCTTCGGCTGCGGATACCTCCTCTCGTGAGCTCGGAGAACACATAGCGCTTTCCGGCCACCATTATCACGGCCGACGTGATGGTGGTCGAAAGAGTCGATATCGTGCGTTGAAGGATGGACAAAGTCCCACTAGGAACGCTGGGGTTCAGGCCGAAACCTGATGGATGTGCTTGGAATATGAGGGCGACAAGGACGATGGACGCGGTGGTTAGGAGAAAGGAGGACAATAGGACGAAGGAATCTGCGGCATCGGCAAACCAGCCTGACTTGGCTGCGGCGAATTTCTTCCCTAACAACGATTGTGCAGAGTCGCTCCTGCTCATGCTGAGTGTGCGGAGAGGGGGATACTATAATGAAAAATCCGACTCGGAGTCAACATTGAGAATAGCAGTGATCAGCTCCAAACAACCCACCTATCAGTGGAAGTATTTCTGCAGAACGATAGTGAGTCGACAACGTCTGAGGGATGTGGAAAAACCGCCGGTCAGAACCTGGTAGACGTGAGCATAAATAGCGATACAGATTTAAACACAAGGGTGAGAGGCAGCACTGTGACCAATGCCAGGCATAAGTCACCGGGATGCACTGCCTGTCCAGGCTATGTATAACCCCGGGCCGTCAGCTCAATTCTCATGCTACTTGGGTACGGAGAGCATCAGTGGTGGGAACCAACCGCACCTACTAGTATGTTTGGTTATTGAAGTGTTGGTTGGAACACTCACCATGAGCGACCTGAAATGTGCTGAAAGTCTTGGTACAAGAGTGATTGGGCATGTCTCCACGGACAAATGCTCCCCAAACAGTGTCGCTGGTATTATCGGCCAGTTTCCCGCTTCAACCTCGTCTCCTCCGAGTCCGACAGTCACATTTGCTCCACGAGCAAGAGTTCACTGTCCTCTCTTACCAATATGGTAGTACAAGTTCAACGCAAGCACGTTCACAATGGCATCCAAAGACGCGTTGAGCAACTCTGGGTTCTTCAGCGTATCCAGCAATAGCGGCTCGAGGCATTCATGAAATCCGCAGACGACTATCATTATGTAATGGGTCCAGCGGTGTGAGAAGAGAATTCGGAGAATGTGTATGTACAGTCGGGATTATGTAATGGTCGGGGATAAAAACAGCAACCCGGCTTGACAAGCTGACCGTTACGCTTGCCCAGAATGTCTTTATTTCACAAGGGGGCGCCGTTGCCGCCGAATACCTTGCTTGGGCATGCGCTAGTACTTGTACAAAGTGTGTTGGGTTACATATTCTGTACTTTCATCTCATCGATGACATCTCGAAAAGATATGAGGAGGGATTTGATGGACCGAAACTGTAAATTAATAATACGTTGGTTTGTAATGTCTATGTGGTCATAAATAATGTTTAATTATAGTGGCAAAGTCCATTTTTGTAACGTCCACTTGGTCGTGTGGACGTTTTGACACACGACCCCAATACTCAAAGGTCCTTGCCAAGCAAGGTAATGTAGATAGCAATGCAGGTCACATTCATCATACATATCGATAAACTTGCATTTTCGCATTGGTCAATCATCATGTGTACATGGGAATCCGCATAGCCCACTAATCTCAAACGAAATATCAATATCATCTGTCGACGGACGGTTTGCCGTATGGACGGTCTGGTCACCACTACACTACCCAACGTGTCTGTGTAATCCGAGTTATTCGACTAAGTATAGCTCGTAAAACAGTGATCGGAGGAATGCCTCTTACTGGGTTGATTTCAGGGATCACCACCCTATCACGTACTAAACCAATCAGAATTAAATCTCCCAAGGAAAGCGAAAAAAAAGACCCGTCTACATACCGGCTGATATCATGTATCCCGCCGCTCGTGTATCCTGTTAGTCCAAACAACATGAGCCAGCATGAGATCAACCAAACAACAAATAGAAGAGGGGGAATTCGACTCAACGATGGCCGAAAAGCAATAAGTATAATGTTTCCGCCCCTTCGGGGAGCTGTGTCTGGCGGTACGCGTGAGGTTGCCACGGAGGTCTAAATAGAGCAAGTGTCAAGGCATAGTCAGTCTTCATGACACACCTCATGAGGTAGCTTAATAGCCAACAAAGATGGAGTAAGAAGCGGTACACGTACAGTGAAGGACGGATCGGGTGTCATTTGGGCGGTCCCCGTATGAAGGTATGTACTGGTTCACCATGACGCCGTTCGCAATCTTGTTTTCTAGGATGTCGGGCTTATTGAGGAAGGCGATGAGGGTCGTCCGGCTCAGGAGGATGGAGGAACAAATGGTTTCCCATAGGACGAACGACTCTTCGAGACGGCTCACCCTTGAATCTTGTAATTGTTCATCCAAGCACGATACAGGAACCAGAAGGATGATTGCATCCGCTTGTTCAAAGTATGGCAGCCACACATGACGCTGCGAAATAGTAGGCGATCAATAACCGCAGCATAGAATGGAGGGGAAAAAGGTAAACTACCTGGGCACGCGAACCGCCAATATCATACATTCTCCATATTTGCGATCCCCAGGACTCATCTGGAAGGAAGTCTCGCTTTGACGTGGAGAAACGAGAACATCCACGTACTTTCTGCAACATTCAGCTCATATTCCTGAATATCCAACGTACGTAGGCGTGCACGGATGATATCGTCATCTGTCGGTTCATAATCACGAGCGGCGAGACGCTCCGAGTTATCTAGAAAACTGAACATCATATACGACTCAACAAACTACGCGTCAAGAAGAAAAGGGAACGGGACAAACAAACTGGCAGAGTCCTCTAGACGGACCTTGTATCTTCGCAACATCTCGCGAATGACACGATCCGCCCACAGTGCTATTATGTCGTTTTTGCAGCTCGAAATAACTTCGGTGACATCTTGGCTGCTCACGCCATTGTGTTTAATCGGTCTGCAGGGGCTCTCTGAGTCATCTATGCGAGAAGCCTGCAGGAAACTCTGCCAGTTGCGAGAGCGAACATAGAATTCTGACGACATTCCAGGTGAAGGCCTGGGTGACATCTGGGGAGAGCGCTCTTGCACAGAGTCCTCAGCTTTTACACCTATTAGTCGTTTCAAGTCTGTCTCGACATCGCGGAGGGGACGAAGCTGAAGCTGAAGCAAATGATGTTTATCCGTGAAAGGAAGGGCATCTTCCTCGTTATCATTGTCGAAAACGCCTTGCAATGCCTCAAGGATCGTATTCACGGAATGCACGAGGTTAAGCTGTACGACAGCTCTCCAAGAAGCACGTTCTTGCACCCACTTGTCCCTTGCGTACCGCATTCGGAAATCTGGCACACTTATCAGTTCTCAAGAAAGGCATAGATCGAGGCGCGTCACCGACTCTTGAGGGTGGTAGATTTCCCTGTACATATAACAAGATTGTCAGCTGGAATTCTGGAGAGGGACTGGGATCCCGACCAATTCAGGGGGGGCGCGATATACTCCGAACTGGATAACGACGTGGACTTACCACTTTCACTTGGGCCGAGTAATAGGACATTGGTGATCCGTGCTTGTTTGCTGAGCGCGTTTTTCTCTGCGAGGAGTTCCTCGTCGAGCCGGTTGCTGATTCTCTGAGCTCCAGCTTCGCGTTCTTTTCTCGCCGCCTTCTCCGAGAAGTCGCGATGGAACACCATCCCCCAAGGTGTCTATGGAATGGGAAATTAATGGGGCGAATGATACAGGAAATGAAAAAAAAAAATGGAATGTATTGTTGATAACATGACAAGTTAACCAATTGTAACTTTGTCGGAATCCTTACATGACTAATATTTGTTTGTCTCCTTAATATTTTTGGCGTGTTTCTTGCCACCTATTGTTCCCGATGAGCAAGCCTTATTAAGCATGGCCCAAATTATTATTGTAATGTTTAGTTACACTTCCTTCCATGAATTTACCAACACCAGTAATACCTCATGCCCCAAATCTGTCCCAAATACCGAGATACTTAGTGCCTATGGGGTGCAGGTGCAGCTCGGCATGGCTCGGCATTGTGCAGCACAGCATTGCTCAGCACTGCCATCAGGAACATGCATTCATGTCCCCTTCTCGTGCCACATGTCTTAATACAGGCATGCTGCCAAACTCCCTTCCCATGCCCCCTTTCCCTCTCCCTTGCACTCATCATCGTTGTCTAGCGCTTCCTAGGCATCGTCCTCGCTATTGGCGGCATCTCCAATGTTCAGACACCCACTCATCAAGTGCATCCATGCAGCCCATCGCCTTATCACCCCATCACCATCTCTAGTCAGCTCCATGCTGTCTCCTGTGCCCTCTATGCCTGTGCAACGTCAGCGGCATTTGTCGACTTATCCACCCTTTCCAACACCTTCATTACTGTCTCTAGTCAGCTCCACGCCATCTCCAGCGCCTTCCATACCTTCACAATGTCAGTGTCGTCCCCCCTCATTCCCTCACCCCACTTATTCTAAACATCACCTTACAGCCCACTAAAGCAACGACAGTCCTTTCCATCCATTTCATCCCACTCTGACCCGACTCCCATGGCCTGTTCAACTGCCACAAGACATCAGGGACTCTCCAAATTGATCTCCCTCCATGGATTCAGAGGAGGTGTTAGGCAGACAAGGGTACTACGTGCAGGATGGCAAGCAGAGCACCTCCAAGCCATCCATGAGCAGCATGTTGCAGAACTCCAGGGTAAGTTCATATGCTTGCTCTCTCGGCTGGGTGTAATAATGTTGAGCCCTTCCAGCGCTCTCTCCCGAGGACCAAGATGTAGCAGACTGGATGTACGAAGACCAGGGCATGGACTTTAATTACAATCAACCTCAACCTCACAATGATGCGGGCTCTGGTCCCGAAAGTGATGATGACACCAATGATGATGACGATGAATTCTCTACTCTTTTCAAGCACGTCTCCGGATGGTTTGTTTTATGTTTTATTTTCAGCTTGTCTTTCTTTGACAACGATATACAGGCATTCAGCAGACAGTTGGGATCGCCATGATCATGCTGAGCTCCAGGCCGACCAGTGGGATTGCCAGATGCCTCGCCTCATTGAGGCTTATCTGGATTATCGTTCAGATGACTCGGGTGAAGGGTTTCCAACTGATGTACCCAATGAGGCAAATCAGGAGCGTATTGACCCTTCGGGCACTATTGGTGAGATGGAGCTTGTTGATCTCTTTTGTACATTATTGTGTTATCTTTGTTGATATCTTACTAACTCTGTACAGCCAGGCAGAAGGCAATGCTTACCGCATGCCCCCATCATATTTTTCTGAATGAAAACCTTATCTCCCATGGTTACATCGGCTGTTCGCCGGTGTTTCCTACAGTAGCCATCTTGATTCGTACCCTTGCCATTTTTCGGCAAGCACACCGTACATGTCCACGTTTCAGCATTCATGCCCAATGTAAGACATTGTGTCATCTTCATGATGTAAGGCTAGCATTCACCTCGGTTGTTCCATACTGATTATGAGCTAGGTGCCATATCGACCTTATCTTCTCAATCAACTCTCACACGCCTTTGATGTGTACTTGGAGATTATTCATCGTATTGAACAACGAATTCAAGAAGTGCTTAATCGTAACAGCCAGGAGTGGAGGCTTCGAAACGAGTGCCCAGCCTGCTTTGATCGTTTAGAAGATGAGCCACAAGTTTCTTTCAACTGGTTGGTTTCTATTGATGGGAACAATAGCTTGAAGCAGTGGGACACCACAGTATATGGCAGGGTCCCACGAGCAGATCTCCACACTGCGAGATCAACCTATTGGCTGAGTAATGATGAAGTAGACCAATTCAAATACAAGGTCACCGCCACGCAGGTTTGTTTAATGCTATCGCCACTACTGCTTACTGATATTAACCACCAATATTGTTACGGTCGTAATCAGGATATTCTTTTTCTTATCTTATCGGATCACGTGATAGTCACGTGTGCTCACCATTATCACTTTCACTTTCTCTAGAGCCACTAGATGGACTCGCGCAACGGACGCACTTTGTTTCTTTTCCTCTTCCCCGATCGGATCTGAGATCCAATCCCGATATGGTTATATTATTTCTCACATTATCTCCGTCATGCTTCCATTTCACTCACACACTTACATGCATATTTAATCACCGCTCCTTCCATTCCACATGCCGCATCCTCATGTTATTTAATTACCGTCTACCCTATGCCCTAGATCAGTAGATCTAGATACAACATGTACAAACATAGTATGAATATATAAACCCAGAAGACTACGGCTGGAATCCCCAGTCTAGTCTCTTTGGATATCTCATTCAAAGCAGGACTCAGGAGACCCTAGGGCTCACTTCGCTTTCCTTCCTTCTTTTCGACTTTACATCGACCAGTTTGGTGTTACTTGAAGCATTAGTTGCTTTGACTATTTCAAATATACAGATTGGAAATGTGGGCCCAGATGCCGAAGCATACAATGACAACTGAGAGACTGTCCCAATCTCAGAGGTTTTCGAAGCATTCAACTGTGTTGACTGTTGGCGAAATGCAAGATCCGATATATGCAAGAAGACCTTTGCCGTATTTGAGGAGTCTGGAATCTTCGTTGCGACGTGCTGTCATTGCTTCGTATTGTTAGCTTGTGATATGGTAAAAAGTGGTGAGCTGTAAGTGCGGCTCTATCTTGGTATGATTTATATTGATTGCATTTAGTGCGAAATATCCCCTTGCAATCATAGATTGCCTTTTTTCAGTATATGGTCCAAATGGTGCATGTGCTTATGATATCGGCTATGCATTTGCGAAGACAGCGGGCTCCAGCAGCATTGGAGCAAGAATACAAGCCCTCAACTTGCGATTTATGGTCGGTGCTTTCCATGGACACGCACATAACCATTTGTGTCAATTGGATTGGCATCCGATGTACATCGAGGGTACAGGAAATACAGAGGGCAAAGGATGTGAGCATGTTTTCTCTGCATCCAACGAGCTGGCCCGAGGTACACGCCATGCTATGTGCTTTCACCAGCATCAAGCAATCGAAGAACATTTTGCCTTCTGGAACAAGGACAAATATGAAGCACTCAGTACGAAACCTAAATACCCCCCATATGCACACTTATTGACCGCAGCATTATAGCACATTTCATCCGGAACCATTATGCAGAAGCCAAGGAGCTTGTTTGCACACTGAGCACTGAGCTTGCTGTACTCAAAACTGAATTAAATCTTATTGACGATGACTTTTTGCACTGTAAAACAAGTAACAAGGTTGAAGACCTTGTAAGGGTAAATGTAGAAGGGGCAAGAATACTCATCCCAAGGGGTCCTGTAGAAGGGAAGTTAGATGAGAAGGGTTGGCTATGACTGACCACAGGAGAGTAGAGTATCCGGAATAGTCCCGGGTACACAACAATGAGGGAACACAAAGTCCAGAACGGACTGAGTAAAACGATGAGCGGTCCGACCTAGGACGAGGGTCGGATAGATGACGATAAGAGCTTTCCAGTCAAGGACGAGGACCAGATACTAGAACAAGGAAGGGAGTCAATCAAGGACGAGGACCGACAACGACAATGATGAGAGGAACCATAGCAAGAAAATTAAGAGTGAACGGATATGATCATTCAGATCTAGGTACAAACTTTTTATAGTCCAGGCATTCCCAAGACTTTGGTAACTAGGTTACTGGAGAAGCATACAATAAGTATCTAGAGGTGGCAGCAGCTAATTGTAATAGAAGTAAGGAAGGTAGGGAGAAGTAAAAAGAACTACTAAAGAAAGAAAGAAGTAACAAGACAGCGAATTGAACAGGGTACCAGACCGTATACGTAGTATCCGGTCTAACTTGGATTGCAGATAGATGGTCTGGATAGGTGATATCGTACCGGATAGAAAAATAAGGACCTGACTTACCTCAGACTGGACATGAAGGACACTGGACACGATGGAGATCACTTGGAGGACATCTGAACGAAGGGAAAGGGACGGGATGTAACTGTAGAGAGCTAGAGGCTCCTACAGCGCTTTCTTGCAGAAGAACGTGCTTATCTTCTCAGCCTTAAACAACTTCCACAACAACATGAAACAGAAATACACTATGTACAAGTACTTGATGACCTTGAAGAAAAAAAGTACATTTTTTTCCCAAATCGAACATTCCATAAAGTTGACACATTGTATCTAGAGCGGAATGGAACGCTGTGCGCATCACTGGTAATGAGGCCCTAAATGACGTTCATGTGGGCGATTTTAATGTGATTGGAAGAGCAATGAACTGGGCATGCATTCGTCTTGATCTCGCGTACACAAAATTACAAAATATGAAAACACTAGCCACCCATCTCCAAGGGCAACTTGGCCTGGAGTCCGGTTGGCAAATCGGTGACAATGAGTATAATCGCTTCAAAGAGGATGCAGCTCTCGCCAAGTATTTTTGAGCTCACTAAGTGTGCTATGTCAGGCACTGGTAAGGTTTTTTTCAGGGGAGCTTGGCACTCAAACTAATTATGGAATGCAGGTTACAAACTTCGCCAACAGATTAGCAAGGGTCTGCAGTGGAGATCTGAGGCTATTCGCAAAGCGATCGTGCGGCACAATGATCAAGCGGCTCGCCTCACTCCTCCTCGGCCACCTATCTCATGGAAGGAGATTACCAAGTACACATTCATTGGCGAGTTTGACCTACTCTGACATACCGGTGATGACGTTTGTGAGCACACTTGGGCCAGACCGGCTGTCTGTGAAGCCACAACCAAGTTTTTCAAGTTGTGCTGAGCCAGGGAAGAGATTATAAGGTTAAATGTCAAGATTCGCTGTTTATGGACCGCTATACATGATGATGAAAACGAAGTAGCTCAAATGGTCGCTAATCTCCGTGAGTCCGAACCACTCCTAGCATCTGAACTGGCCCGCCTTCACTGATCTCGCACAGCGGTGGATGTAGTTCACATCCACCGCTTAAACCATCTTGTGAAATGGTATGGGTTGGTTGGAAAAAGGGAAACTGGAACCTGCACAGGAGTCTCTCTCTCTGCCACCGATGAGTCCCATGAGATCACAAGCATGCCAAACCCTGCTGCTCAGCACTCATTCCTGCACAATTCACCCAGTGATTTTCAAGATGACGAACAATGAGGTAGGCTTCAATTTGATCTCATCATTGAGTGATTTCTAACTGTCTTTTACTAGTAGAACCAATGCTTCTTGACGAGATATATAGCCTTTACATCAATGATCCTGGCTGTTATGGTTATGGAGGAAACCCCTAATCAATTTCCTTCTACATCTCCTCCTCCTTGCCCACCGACTCCAATCCCCTCGTCGGTCACCCCTCCCCTCCATCTCGACCACCCCGGGGCCTCCCTATTCTCCTCCCTCTTCTCCAACCTAAGGGATTACCACATTCCTACTTCCACGTGGGCTGACCTCTTGGACGAGTCTCTCTTCGAGGCTTAGACCATCGGGCGGGTACTTCCGCATATTCCACTCCCCCACTTCCTTCGGCAGTTTCCCCTTCTCCTCTGCCTTCGGCAGTCCCCTTTTATTCTTGACTCGTTACTTATCTTTATGACTCATCCAGACACTGCCTCCTCATAGCCTCTCTTGCGGCTATCCGTTTTCCCCTTATATCACGACTGTTTATCTCATGTGCCTCACGACGTGATGCGTCTCTTACCATATATATACTTCAGACTCCAATACCGGCCCTAGAGTCCTCACTATATATATTAGGGTGCCATCTGTATGCCTTTCTTTCCTTAACCTTAATCTACACTATTTTGTGTGGACTTCTGTTCCTTGAGATCCCCTCCCTCGTGCCTCGCCTCACCGCTGCCTCATCCTCCACTCTTCCAACTCTGAGCCAGTTTCAGTACTGCTAGCTATACACTAGGCCGTTCACACTTAACTCCTATCGGAGGTGCCCAAGTGTAGGAACGAGGTCCTGACTTAACTCCTTCCTGGAGAGGGCAAGTCAGCGTTACACGAACGTGTACCATTGTTACAGGTTGTAACACCGGCAATGATGACCTGGTGGACCATGATGAAGATATGGCAGGAACTGAGGCAATGGCTGATTTTTTGCATGATATTGTAGATTGATTAGCTGGATTGGTATTCACTCGCTTTGTTACATTTCTTGTGGCCAGTATAATGGAAAGATTTCATCCTCATCCCACCGCGCAACAATTTAAGTAGAGTATAGCTTCGACTTGTAATCATGGATTCACGGTGGCAAGTGCACACATGTGGCGCAAGTGAGTTGCTGCCGCACATGTTTTCAACTGGTTGCACTAAGCCATTTGGCATGCAACATTGCCAGGAGCCTGATATACCCCAACGCTATAAGATATACGTTGAGATATGCACATTTTCACTCAAGATGACACCTCAACTCAATATGGACAGGATGAACAGTCGCCTTTACTGTGCACACAATGGAAAGTTGGCACTAGGTACTACTAGCTCTTTGGCAATCTCAAACGTATCGGTGGTATCAGCACATCAGGACAATTACTTCTTTGGTGAGTGACCTTATATACTAGATGCCTCTTAACACCTCATCTCAACCACCAACACCATGCCCATCCCACGTACTGACTCCAAAGACGGTGAAACCATGACCTCTGTCTCCAAACAGAACCATTTCACAGTTGAAAACATCAGAGCACTGCATGCTTCCCCATTCGCGCAAGGCTTTGATGGCGATCTATGTCAAGCTGTGATTTGAGCCCTCCTTCGACACAGCGCAAATGGAGATGGCGCCCACTACCATACAAAAACCCCAGCTGGCCTGCACCCAGCTTATATATCATTCAATCCTTTGGATAAATCTGAGCACAGAATTGTCAGC
>JBBPNR010001368.1:0-11125 GCA_038091015.1 Boletus vermiculosoides
ACTCTATCGAGGCGACATTTACGGGGAGAAACGAAATATTCCAGTATACCAAGGTATGTTGTCCGATCTGGCACATATGTTCTGACGCTGATTCTTCTTGCAGTATTCTCAGGGTCTGTTTGAGTTTCTGCATGCATTCCCCCGTTGATCTGACGATGCCCGAAATGACAGTCGCAAACCGCTTGAAATGCATCAAACCGATCCCGCCAGGCACCATGAATCACAAGGGACCCCACAACCACAGCCTGGACAAGAACGTTCATTTTTGCCAAGCGAGGTATGGTGATTGAATGTTCTATATATGTTTCCTTCCCTCATAGTCTTCTAGATGCGAAAACTGCGGTTATTTTTGCACTTTGCCTCTTGGTAGGTTGTAACCTTGGACCGGGATTCTGTCGCGTGCTAATGACTCGCTCGCAAGGCCATCCACAACAAGAGCATGAGACGAGCCATGGGTCCATGTCACGTACCCGCTGGACCGTGGATGGGCCGGACGACGAACCCCTAGAAATCGAAGGGCGGAAGTTCTCCACCAATGACGAGGGTGCACCGATGATGTGTAACCTTGTTTGCTCGGCAATGAAGCGGCATGTCCACATTGACTATTGTCGCGCGGACGATGAGGCGGCGTGTACTGGCAACGAGGAACTGCAGCACCTGACGAAGAGGATACAACCTGATCCTGACAGAGCAAAAGACGTGCTTACGCATGGCTTGTTTTGGAAGCGGAGCGGTGAGTGAGCTTTGGGCACGTTTACATTGGCTGATCCTCTATTTTTGGACAGGGTTCAAGGACCCATACTCCAGAGAAAAGCAAACCGACTTTGGGAAATGGTATGTTGTCGTGCGGGTTTTTCTTTTGACGAACATCGATCGTTAACGCATGTTTGATAGTGATGCTATGTGTCCAGGTATGGGAGGTTCCGAGGTCATTTTTCAATGCGGGGGTTGTCTCACGAGTGCCTCGATAGGTCCCGAACACACGGCTGCTAGCGGCGGTGCAGCTACACCATCTTACTGTGTCTTGCCCCTTTTCCATGCACCGTTGAATCCCAACACCGCAGTCGCGGGGGCTGGCTACGTTTCGCAGGACGGACATCAATTCTCATGCAGGAATCCGGTCGTAATGCAACAAGCCTTCCATGTGTGAGTCTGTCCATCCACATCCCAACTTGTGTAGCCCAGGAAATTGATTGGATTTGGATCTGACAGAATCTTTGTCGCTGATCAGTAGGTTCTGTGCGATCTCGCCCAGGGCAGATTTACTCATCATTACCATTATCCTCGCATAAACAGCTCTGGTTCGATGAGTTTGGATGATCGAAAGCCACTTCCCAATACCCCGGCGACCCCCCGAATCAGTGCTCATGCAGACAATCGATATGGCGCCGTGCTTTCGTCATTGCATAGTTTCTGGTCAGCGCGTGCAGCAGCAATTGCGAATTCCAATGCTGCGCGACGGGATGCATACAGTGTGGTCTTGTTTGATCATGGTTTCGCAACCCCGATTGTGAATGATTTTGCGAGCGCACCGGACCAGTTGCTGGATGCTCTCCTTGGTTTTGGTGCGACTGGCGGCACCAACTTTAGCCTCGCGATCGGACAAGCCCAGGCGATCATGGAGCAAAACTGGAGTACAGAACGGTAAACGTCGTGTCTTCATTCAGTCCCTGCCTTTTGATCCTCATCGGTACAGATCCCCGGTCATCATCTTCCTTTCCGATGGTGAATGTAGTATCGAAGACGATGTCATGCAAGATCTGTGTCGTACGGCCGTCAGACTTGGGTAAGTGGTGTCATTTGTATGCTGCACATCGTTCGAGCTGACGGACGTTCTCTTTTGCGAACGCAGGAAAGCGGTATCGTTCCACGCTGTGTCATTCGGACCGGACGGTTCTTCGCTGTACCTACGTCGCATGGCCGACATTGCGCGCGATGCCCAGAACAATGCGCCTAGGGATCCACTCGCCCCAGTTGCTGCGACTATCCTCTCGTCGTATACTCAGGCGCTCGATACGGTGCGTGCGCATATCTCATTCCCCCTATGCGACATGTACACTAATTGTTTCGGTTTGCACAACGCTAGGTCCAGCTTGCGGAGACGTTCCTGGGCATCGCAGAGTCGTTGCGAAAGCCGAGAGGTGCACTGATGCATTGAGGTGTATCATGTTCAACCTTGTCGTGTTTGGGTGTTGTGTTTGTGATGTCGATTGTCTTGTACGTTTGGGTGTTGTACGATACCTGCAGAATGGTGTATGACTATCTTCCTTGAACTCTTGGACCACTCTGGAAACTTTCTCAGGGGGTAGAAACGTTGATCAAACAAGGCAGTGCATAAACGAGCAGTGTGTATGAAAAAGGGAGAAAAACAGATGATGTTTGTCAAGTCTACAGCTCGAGCAGAGGATGCCAGAGTCAGGGTGGCATCCTGGCATGTGGGTGGGTGATGATGTATGTGTGAACATTAGAAAGGAAGGGATGTAAAGGGGGTGCCAGTGGAGCTGTAGGAGGGCACCAAGCAGACATAGTAAAATAGTCTTGCTTGTTCTAAGCAACTCATAGTAGCATCCAACTCTCAATTAGATGAACAGCTTGACACAGAGCCACTGGCAGACTCAGAACTCAAGAATGTGGGAGGATTGGCAAGAACATATGATTTAGCAATAATGGAAGTGAGATATCCATCAATATTCAACCAGGACCTTTGCAAGCTGTGGTACTCAGGTTGGGTAGGCATTATGAACCTGAGAGGAATACTTGATGATCATCATGATTGAATTCAAGCTCCGGCAGCGTGTTTTACACTCCGTCCGAAAGTTGACTTTTGAATTTGAGAACCGCGCAAAATCGCGGCTTTGTCAAAGTACCAAAGGAGTTTCGGGTGAGTCGAAAGCATTCTCAAATCAGTGGAGTCGGAGGGCCCCCAAACCGGCACCGTTTATATTCTGAACTACCCTCATAGCGTGAACATCATCACTAACTTGTAACTGTATGAAAACAGATGTAATGGAACCATCGTATAAACCTGCCAACCCTTTTGGTTCGGATGACTCCGACTCCGACGACTCTGTTAACGTTCCTAGCAAGCTCGCCAAGGGCAAACGAAAAGCAGAAGGTGTGTCTCGTGCCAATTAAGCTATCACGGAAACTGATTACACTCCCACTTTCGAGGTGTCTCTTCCGATTTGGACACGGACTTTCCCCCGCCAATATCTATTGATGCACGCCATATGACGGATGGTGCTAGTTCTGATGGAGACGAAAGTCTCTACCATTCCGTCGACGAAGAAAACTTGTTGGGTAATCAGGTGTGTTCATTCGGTGACTCAACACATCTGGGATCTCGAATCCGATCGTGGATGGGTAGATGGATATAGACGTTCCACCTCTCCAACACGAAGAATTGGACTTGGCCTTCTCCATCAAAGGGATGTACCGCATCCTCGACCTTATCTCCGAGCAGGGTAGTGGTGGTCTCGGTAAGCGTCCCAATCAGACCGGCGCACCTGTTCTCATCGTTGATCTGGAATCAGTTGATAAGATCATCATATCCCAAAACTCACTCGAGGCATTCATAAATAGCGTTTGCCCGGGTGCGTACTCATCAATGACCAGAGTCAATTTCAAGGCCCTTGACAAGTATGTCATCAAACCTGTCGGTGTCTATGGGAGCAAAGAGGAAATTGTCCGATTCCTCTTGCAGCTCGACTCCGTCGACGGAACCATGTATGTCGTCTAGCTGAGATTGCACATTCTGTGCAATATTGACACTGTTTTCGCAGTGCGACACAGCTTCTGGTCGATCCCGATACGCATGTGCGCACGCAACCAACCCTCCGTTCAGGGTTGTACATCGTCGCAACACAAGAGCAAGCTGGGAGCTCTCATCAAGTATTCGTTCTATACTGGCCTGAGGAAACAACGTGGGACGACTCTGCGGTGTCTTCTGTTCGTCGCAATCGCATTACATTTATGAGGTTCGTTCGCATTGACCGCATCTGAGACGACCAACGTCCGAATGTATCTTGCATAGGTACCTGACAAAAATGTGTGATCAAGTGGTGTCTCTGATCTCACCCGAACACGCGCAAACCATCCTTTGGAGCGAGGAAGATGGCAATGGGGATGAAAATATACTCGATATCGATCAAGACGAGTCGGACCGAATGTTCACATTCGAAGTTGCACAGACAAGCGAGCAGGAAGAGTCCGTGACTGTTCGCGAAGGCTTCAAGGTCAGTTCATTCCGTTTTTTTTTTTGCCCTGGCGTCGTCTAGACTGACAAACTTGATATCTACAGGCTGTTTCGCAGGCGATCGTGCTTCTAGAAGCACCTGCCAGAGATTCGGATTCGATGAAACCTGCGCCGATCCCACCGTTTTTACTTTTTGGTGAGACGACGCAAGGATTCATGATAGTGGAACATCGGGAGGAAATGGTGGTGTGGGATACCTTTAAAGAGCGTTTGACCCAGCCTTTGCAACTGGAAGTATTTCTGTGAGTGCACCTCTGTTCATGCGGATCGCGGTCTCACTACTTGTCTTGTTGGGGTCGACAGGACATCCGACCGCCTATGCTTAAACGAACAGTTGGACGACGAGGCCTTAAGGATCTTGGTTCGCTTCGGGCTAGATAAGCGATTTCCAGATAAATGCAGGCAGTGGAGGCATGATGCCACCGCCGTGCGAAACATGTCAGAGTCGAGCGTCAAGATGGAGGTTGACAATATGACCACGAGATTGCAAAAGGAGCTGCCGGCGCTACGAAGGTCGATATTCGAGGCGATTCTGGACCAGGTCTTGGGACTGTATCCGTGAGTTCAGCACATGTTGGTTTGCCTTGTTCGACTGTCTACTCATTGCGGGCAATGTTAGGTGCTTTGATCGAGAGGTATTTGTTTACAAAGGGGTTGAAGGCGAGATTCCTATGGACAATCCAAGTATGTTAATTTACTTCTAGGGCTGAAATCAACGCGCGCTGATCCTGGTCATCCCAGAACCTCTCTCGGAGCTTCTGATGCTCTATCCAAAAGCAAAGGACGAAGTTACTCGGGAGCTCAGCCAAGGATTTCAGAGTATCTCCAATCGGGAGTTTCGAGTTGCCAAGGACCGTATCTGTCTGTTTAAGGAACTGGAGCCACTATTGAAGAAGAAACCCATGAAGTTGGACAAGAAGGCATGCGTGTCGATTTTGGAGGCAGTGTTGGAAGGGGATGTAGAAGAGGCCAAGGCGATCGCGATAGGGAACAACACATGGGGTGGGGGTCGCGGCAAGCGCAACATAACGACATTGGTCACGGTTATTCGGTCTGCAGCGACGGCACTTTTGCCAGGGGAGAGTAACATGGAAGGCATATGGGATGATCTTATCCGCCGCGCGACAAGGGCTGCGGTACACATTTCCGACAGTCAGTTTTTGGGTTGGTTGAGGGAGGACGTGGAGCAATACTATGCGCAACATATTCCGCAATTCAAGGTGTGGGCTGACAAGGCAAAACACAACGCGCATCAGTACTTGGAGGGCAGCATCACAAGAATGGTGAGGAGGCTCACACTGGCAATACACAGGATACAAGAGGAAGTGTGTGCGGAAGGGATCAAGCGCGAGCATGCAAAGAGAGCGGGGGAAGAGCAGGACAAAATGAGAGTAAATTTGATCAAGCATGTGAATGATTTGTCTGCAAGGACCACATCCTCGTGCGTCTCCGGGCCGTTTTTGATAGGTTGATCGTGACCCGATGCTGATTTTTTTTTTTTCGTAGACATATGTTGTCTATCGATAACGTGGAGGAGTTTCGAAGGTATTATGGTGAGTGGTGGCGTGATTTGTATCTCCCGCATGCGCATTCACCTGTATGCTAGGCCTCTCTCCTTCAGCGTCGTATCGTATGTCGGGTTCGCGAGCATCGCAGCAAGACCCAATGGCAATGTACACAGTGCATCTGATGAATCTGACAACACAAGATCAGCACGAGTTGCAACTGAATCCGAGTGCGATCCCTTCCCCACGGTTTCGGTTCAAACATACCTTCACATTAGCGTTGGGCCATTCCGTGGTGTGCGTCCGTATTTCCTTCCCTTGGGGTATGTAACTCGAGTTGAACCTCTCTTTGTTTCGAGCAGACGAGCGCAGTTGCTTGAAGGAGAGAAAATCTTGTTGATTATCGCCGATCGTGCGGGTAACCTGAATGTCTACCTCGAGCGACTGGCGGGCATGGACGACGCGATTGCGCGCGGCCGCGGAAAGCCACTCAATCGTGAAAAGATTGGACAGGAGTTTCTGCTGGCGTACGACGAGTCGAAGAAGATGTTGGCAGTCGTGTCCTTGGACAATGTACGGATTTGCTTACGTTACCATGTATGTGACGTTGATGTCTTGCTCGTTCACAGCTCCTGCTGCATATTTTCGTGTTCGACGACGCGCGCGGATTTCAGGCGTTGGGAAGCGCAATCAACCTGCATTTGTGGTACAGTGACCCTGCGTGTTCCATTCGTCATGCATGCTTTGTGAGCGGGAGCGAAGAATTGGTGCTGGTTGATTCACAACGGCAGGCGAGGGTGTTTTCCCTGGTAACGCTCCAGTTCCGGTGCGTCTGGTCTTGTTTCCTTTACTCTACGTGGTTCTCTCTGACGAGGGATGGGGATCACTAGGCCAGCCACACTCCAACTCGACCAGGTTCCCCACAGCGTGAGTTCGACGCCCGATGGTGCTTGTCTGCTGGTTGCACAAGCCCACGGGAATGACTTGGCGGTGAAGGCATATCACTGGAGTACCTTTGGCTCCGCGGAAGGAATCCCACTCGACTTAGGTCCACTCACCATCGAGAGTGGTCCGGTTGTCACATCGCTGATCAGCCGAGCGGCGGTGCATGTCGTCGTGCTGGACTTTGAGGCGCATGCGTGCCGATCGCATGCATTGGACATCACTCGCAAAGTGACCGAATTTACATTTAAGGAAAAGGGCCTGCGGGGCTCCTCTGCACGACGCGGAGCAGGGGCAGGCGGAAATGCGACCGCACACAACTGCCTCATCGATTGTCACGCTGAGGTCTGGACGCGTTTCCCCGTCTTTCCTGCAGTGCAGCGCGAAACGATCACGTCGTCAAGTCTCCGGAGTACGCGGACCCTCGTGTTCGTGACGGATCGCGATTATCAGCGGTATGCACCGCATTTTGCGGATATGATCTTCACATTTGAGAGGGCGACTAAGAAGCCAACGGGGGATGTGCTCAAGTCCATTCGGGTCTCAGCTGCTTCGTTTGCCGTCTTTGCCGCCGAGCTGTGTGGGGTTAGGGGGCACTCGAACCCGATGCGGAATCGTGCATGGAATGTCTCAGCTTATCGTGCAGGCGAATGGGTGGTCGAGTTCCTATGCTTGATTCCAATCCACCTCGCCCTCGCAAAGGAGAACAGGTTCGTGCCGCTCAAAGATGGGGTGTATTCGCCTGAGCTGGAGAGGTCGTTGTTGGGTGCGGACGTGAATCGCATCGTCGATAGTCTCTCGTTTGGGTGGTATGAATCGTTGTTTCAGTCATATATGGCATCTAAGGTGTGTATTGTCGCCGTTGTTAGTGCGAGAATTTGCTTGCTCACGGTGGCGATGCTAGCCTGTGAGGGTAGTGTCCTCGATGGGAGAACAGTCGGTCGGGAAGAGTTTTGCATTGAACCATCTCGCTGATACGTCGTTCGCTGGGTCGGCGATGCGGACGACAGAGGGAGTGTGGATGTCGGTCACGCCGACGAAGGATGCTTTGATCGTTGCGCTCGATTTTGAAGGTCAGTCAGACATACTCCCTCTCAAAGCTTACTCTACCTCATTTTGGCATGCATCGCGTTTTGTGGGTAGGTGTACACAGCATTGAAAGATCTGCTCAAGAGGACACATTGCTCGTTTTATTCAACACTGCCATATCAAATCTGGTAAGTAGGATGGAATAGTGTTGACCTGGAGGCGATAGATATGTTAACCAATGTCGTTTCGTGTTGCAGGTACTGTTCCGCAACAACTTTGCGCTTAGTCGAGATATCACTGGACTCTTTCAGTCGTTCCAGTCGAGTTCCACGATTTTGGATCCCAAAGCGAATCCATCATTATTCCAGTCGACGCTGGTCATCATCATCAAGGTATATTTGCTGTGGTTGGGCGCCTCATCGGTTGAAACGTCCTTTATCTTTGACTTTAGGATGTCGTGGATTCGGACAAGGCCGAGATCGCCAAAGAGTGGGTGATGTATCCTCGTCGTATTTTCGTACAAAGTCGCTCATGATGGGTGTTGCTCGTTCCTAGATTTTCCCTCAAATTCCAACGAATCGTGCAAGATGAGCAAGAGGCAAATTTCATTTCTCGACTCCACGCCGGGAGGCTGAATATCATTCCATGGTAAGGACTGAGCGGGCTTGAATGGATGCAAATAATTCACGACTCGCCGCCCCCCTCCCCACGTAGGCCAGTCATCGAGTCAAAGGAGTTTTACAAGCTATTTCCTGCGTTAAAGCGACGGCTGGATCAGCAGGCAATCACACATCGGTCGGCGGGGGAGTTTTTGCACTTGATGAAGACGTTAATGGCCAAGCTGAAGGTGAGAATGGTTCCTCGGAAGTAGCTGTCTTACTGACTCGTGAACGGGTTCAAGGCAAATGACTGGGGTGCCATGTCTCGTAAGAACGCGGGTATTTTGTTTGGTGGATCACGTGACGAATGTTGCGTTTAGAAACTATGGCGTCTCATCGTGCACAGTTAATTTCGACGCTTCTTGCTAATGCGCTTGCCTTTGGATATGCGGAGATCGATCCAGAGCACGAGCCTCTGAAGGTGAACTTGCACTCATGACCTCCCTTTGTTAGCTACGACGCTGATTTCCTTGACGTAGAATCTGGATACAGATCTGCCAGTCGACATGCCAGACACACACTACCAACTCTTCATTGGTGGTGGTGGTGATCAATCTGTGTCCCGCGAACGGATGCTGACGGTGCTTCGGACAGCCTGGGAGGGCTACACATCCCGCCAATATACGCCAGAAGGTGAATGGATCACGGGTTTGACTCAGCATCTCGAGACGATCGTGAACCTGCGGATTGCCCACGTTCGTGAATGGCTAGACCAGAACCTCTCGCGATTCCAGGCTGTAGACGGCGGTGGCGGGAGCCACGCGCGCATAGACGAGTTGAAACGTCAATTTGAGAACTCGATTGTGGACTTGGGGGGTAACGTCCAGCTGTGTGGGTTGACGTGTGGGGAGTGTCAGCTGCGGTGTGTACAGAGCCGGGCACATAATGGTGCACACGACTGCCAGTCTGACCATCTGTGTGTGCACGAGTGTGATTTCTGTTTGGAACTCGAGCCGGGGGAGCATCGGCCGTGTACTATGAGGTGAGTGATGTTTGATTTGTGGTTTCGTAGATCTTTTGCTGAGTGCACCGCGATAGTGCGGGCCATGCGGGGAAGCACATGTATGTGTTCGATGCATTGCTTAAAGTGTACTAGCTGATAGATCTTTGTAGATGCGTTGTCAGCCAGCATGTATGCGGGAAATCATGCAGGTTTTCTGGAAGGGATGGATGTTTGGATGTGTGTGCAAAGGTATGCACTTTTGTTCGAGGTATCGATTTGATTTTGACGGAAAAAAAGGTAATTGATCACCCTGACGAGGACCATCTCTGCGCGGCTCCTGTCCACGCATGTGGGAGGGTCAGTCTCTGCTCACTACTTTGAGCCTTTGTGCATGTTCATTCTGAAGTGTTACACTCTAGCCCTGCGATCTCTCTGACATTCGACTCGTCGACGGAAGTTTATATTCGTGTCCCGGCACGTGCCGAATCCCAAGGTAGTTTCCTCTCTTGTGGGATCTACCGAGTTACATGCGCTTATACGTTCCTGAAGTGACATCGATCATTCCCTCCATCAATGTGACGCTCGATTATGTTCTATTCAATGCCAGTTGTGCAAACGCCTGTGTGCAGACCAAGATCACATGCATGGCCTCGACTCTAGCGCAATCCATCTGTGTGGGTGCGTATGACGTTGAAGCGGCGGTAATATGTGTCTCTGACTGGTGAACGATAGAGAAGAACATTTCTGTACTGCCGCATGTGATGCTCCGGGTATATGCCAGATCGACCCAGCGTCGCACTCTATCGAGGCGACATTTACGGGGAGAAACGAAATATTCCAGTATACCAAGGTATGTTGTCCGATCTGGCACATATGTTCTGACGCTGATTCTTCTTGCAGTATTCTCAGGGTCTGTTTGAGTTTTTGCATGCATTCCCCCATTGATCTGACGATGCCCGAAATGACAGTCGCGAAACGCTTGAAATGCATCAAACCGATCCCGCCAGGCACCATGAATCACAAGGGACCCCACAACCACAGCCTAGACAAGAAGGTCGTTCATTCTTGCCAAGCGAGGTATGGTCATCGAATGTTCTATATATGTTTCCTCCCCTCATAGTCTTCTAGATGCGAAAACTGCGGTTATTTTTGCACTTTGCCTCTTGGTGAGTTGTAACCTTGGACCGGGATTCTGTCGCGTGCTAATGACTCGCTCGCAAGGCCATCCACAACAAGAGCATGAGACGAGCCATGGGTCCATGTCCCGTACCCGCTGGACCGTGGATGGGCCGGACGACGAACCCCTAGAAATCGAAGGGCGGAAGTTCTCCACCAATGACGAAGGTGCACCGATGATGTGTAACCTTGTTTGCTCGGCAATGGGGCGGCATGTCCACATTGACTATTGTCGCGCGGACGATGAGGCGGCGTGTACTGGCAACGAGGAGCTGCAGCACCTGACGAAGAGGATACAACCTGATCCTGACAGAGCAAAAGACGTACTTACGCATGGCTTGTTTTGGAAGCGGAGCGGTGAGTGAGCTTTGGGCACGTTTAGATTGGCTGATCCTCTATTTTTGGACAGGGTTCAAGGACCCATACTCCAGAGAAGAGCAAACCGACTTTGGGAAATGGTATGTTGTCGTGCGGGTTTTTCTTTTGACGAACATCGATCGTTAACGCACGTTTGATAGTGATGCCATGTGTCCAGGTATGGGAGGTTCCGAGGTCATTTTGCAATGCGGGGGTTGTCTCACGAATACCTCGATAGGTCCCGAACACACGGCTGCTG
>JBBPNR010001369.1:0-11122 GCA_038091015.1 Boletus vermiculosoides
CCAACGTCCCTGCACCTGGCCTCCTCGTTCTTACCGCCATGGTCATCCAACGCAACGTTGCGTTCGCCCAGTCTCAGGGTAACGGCAATGCCCCCTATTACTATTGGTTGTCGCCGGGGCGGATAGTTGGGATTGCAGTCGGTCCGTTCTCCTTTTCATTGCGCTGTATGAATAGTTAGCTCTGGATGCTTACTGTTTATGCACTGGCAGGTGCCGTTGCGTTGGTCCTCCTCCTCCTGTCCATGTTGATTTTTGCCTGTCGCCGCCGCCGCCACGCCAAAGCTACCTCCAAGGTCATGGTGTCCAATTTCGCAGGGGGCGGCCAACCGCAAACATTTCCGTCATGGCAGGAGGCGCAACAGACACCTTTTGGGCCTGGACCAACTCATATGGGATGGCGTTACCCAACGCAGAGCGCCGCACCCTCTGACCAAGCGAAGAGTGCCGCACCCCCAAACCAGGCGCAGAGAACCACACCTCCAGCACAAATGCCAAGCGCTGCAGCTTTTGGCGAGGTCATGAGAACCCCACCCTCAGATCAAGTGCAAAGACCCGCGCCCACAAGCCAAGTGCAGAGACCCGCTCCCACGAGCCAAGTGCAGAGAGTCCCACCTCCGGGCCGAGCCCAGAGCACCCCACTCTTAGGAGAAGTTCAGGGTTCTGTACCCTCAACTCAAGCGCAGAGAACCACACCCCCGGGTCAAGTGCAGAGCATCGCACCCCCGGGCCGAACGCAAAGCACAGCACCCTTAGTCCGAACCCAAGAACAGGGAGCTCCTCCTCTTCCTCCTCGACACGCGCACACAAAAGACGCCCCGAGCGCTGGCGCAGTGAATGGTAGGGATCAAAGTCCACCGCCGTACTACCCGGTGAGCCAAAAAAGACAATACTGATGTGTGCTTCACCGCTGGTCTCACGCTCTCACAACCGCATTTTTTAAAGCCTACTGGACCCCCGACCCCCCCAGATGCACATACCGTGCGCTAGGAAAATGGTTTTGCGAACGAGGAGTAGTAAGTTCCGATGCATGTGAGTTGCATTTTTTAGAACCTAATCTTAACTTATCCCCTATCCGACCGACGCATGTTGTACGCCACGGGATCCCACCTTATCACTCGGCGCCGTCATTTGATTCACACTCCTCTCGCCCGCCGGCAGATGGCCTTCTTTCGTCGTTCATTCTTGGGTGATGCTTCCAAAGTTTCTCTTCATCTCATCGCGTTGTTGTATCTTAGAACATACTCTACGAATTGTTCAGACTCAGGGTCAAATACGCACATGTATGCCTCCTAAAAGCACCACCATCCTCTGTCATCTCTGTTCCACCAATGTACCATTGCTTGCCTCCAGGATCCTTGACTGACATATCACAAGTCCCTGAGTAACCCTGTGGCACAACTACCCTAATAAGACCATACCCAGCAACCGTATCTGCAAAGTCAGCATAGTGGCTTGCTCTCGCCAGTTACGGGAAAATACCAACAGGAATGATAGGGAATACGTAATAAAACCGTGTGTTTGCCTGTGTATGGCGCAGTCCACGATGCTTCGCGGAAAGGCCTCAACGGACGCTGTGTTGTCGGTGCGACCCAGATACTATTCCCTCAAGATGCGGCACCCGTGTTCGTAGCAAGTACCGCTCGGGAATGCATCTGACTCGGCACACGAGCGGAAGAGCGATGCCGTGAGCATTACACGAGGAGTCAAGATACCGGAAACACTTTAAAGCGAAGTAAGGTTCGGTGTGAAAACTCTGTCTCAGGGGCACATAAGAACCTATGCTGCCATCTGCGCGCACTTACAAACCACATCCGCTGATCCGACCTAGCCTAGACGTTCCGTTCGGCTTGCCTTTTTGTGCGGCATACCAAGAAATAATATGAATACTTGGATTCGATTGCATTTCTCCATGTGAACGGAGCTGTCAATCATCTCATAAGCTCTCAGGACATTGATATATGGGGCTGGGCGGGGGGGACTGACCATAAAATGTCTGGCCTAGTGACCATGGTCGGAAAGCAGTACGGAGTACTTCGGATGTGTAAAGATGCATCGCCAGTCCGACGAACCTGTGAACTACCGGAACAAACAGCCCCGACTGTACTTCCGGCACGTCATTGCATGTTGAGTTACCTTGGTTGCCCGATCGCAATAGGCCGCCGTTGCGTTCGCAACGACAACAGCCGTGGCCATGGCCTGTGGCGTGGATGACAATTCGTTCGGTGTATTGATAATTGTTAAACTGGCATCGGCTGGAATAGGTTCAATGCCCATTTGTCAGTGGGCTTGGGCGATGCCGTTGTTCGCTTCGTGAAACGGTCGGCCTGAGGGCACATGGTTGTGGCTCGGCCGCGACCCCACTGACATCCAGGCTATAAGTAGTTCGGGGGATAACGCGTAAACGGTCCGACGATCGAATGTCATCGCTGAGTCTGAAGCGATTTCATCCCACCACCGTGTGAACTTCGGGCCAGCAGACTGACATCGTTAGCAAGGTTGACCTTTCAGTTTACAAATCCAGGTCATACTATAGCACGGAGCAACACCGACTTACCTTCGGTTCAGATATCTATCTGATTCTTTGTTTCGCTTTGTTCCGTCTCGCTCAGTTCCGGACGGCGAACTCGGTCGAGTGATGGCGGCGGCGGATTGCATCCGATGGGAATAACGATGTTTCGATTAGAACATGATGCAACAGGATACTGGTAGGGTAAAATGAAGAAGCGGAAACCAACCCCGCCGCTTCCATGGTGCCTCCTTTCCATGGGGCGTTATCATAATCCAGGGTACGTAACCATCGCTTTCTGGAACATACGGTCCTCACTCAATCGATGCCGCGCCAACCCTTGGCAAGGAGAAGGCTTCCATGCAAATCAATCACCCTCTTGGCACGTCCCACTTATCTTGATTACAGCCGCCGGGTAATGCCTCGAGGAGTGTTTATCAGAAGCCATTACGAACGCGATCCTAGTGGTTCTGCGCCAACTGCCTGCCAACGCCTTTCACCCCTCCCATGGATGCTCACCCCATATCTTCTCGGACCTTTGGCCAAGCCCACACGCTTCGCTCCCATCTGGTCCACTTCCATGATTGTCCTCGTAGTCCATGATTCAGACATGATATACCGTACAAGGACACACTGGCAGCACTGACCACTCGTAACCCTGACCGTGGGGGTCTCTGGTATACGAGTGGGATCACGAGCCAACAGAGCCAGAACCGTCAGCATCAGGGTATGTAAGCTTGGAGGGCTAATACTACCCTTTACGTCCCCCTCTTCCCATGCGTCCGCAACACATGGACCGTGTCAGCGCTGTTGCACGCGGTGCCCGCACCCCTTTCTGCCTTTTTGCGCAGACAGACACAGCTTATAGACAATACACGCTGATACTTGCCAGTCTCAGATGACGCGTACGTATGTAGCATTCTTCTTCTTCATTCTTCTTCTCCGGACCTCCGAGGGAATGACCGAGACGGCACGAGTACCATGGTTGTGGACTCGGGCCGGGATCTAGGACCGCTCCTGGTTGTGGTCACGAAAATGTTTACTGACGGTATGTTGGTCGTACCACGTTCACATGTTGACCGGGTCACCCCCCCACCCAATTTACGGAACATTACAAGCGCCCGTTGCCGTCCGTCGCCGTACGAGGTCGAGAGCACCCTAGATATGGAAATTGGTCACCCATGGGTTGAGTGGAGTGGGTAAGGACAAATTACTTGCGTGATGGGGAAACTTTGTACCCTGGGACAAACGGTTTCCACGAGGCCCGGAGCATCGGGACGAGTTCACGTACGGGATGACAGGAAGATCTGGAAGGGGATCCTGAACCATATACTGCAGTACTGCCGGACAGAGTTCGCGTTCTAGAGCGGCGTGTGGACATGAGTTAGGAGGGCAGCATGGGACACCGTCCCAATGCAGAAACCATTTAACATTCCGTTGACATGCAGATTGCTCCGGACGGAGAGTACTCAAGTATTTCACTAACCTGTCTATTTGTGACAACACTGACCATGAGGCTATAAGTAGAGACGATTCACCCGCGAGGCTCAGGGACTATATGTACAACCTTCGGTCCAGGGACTCGCCAACTACCCTGATCGCTGCAAAAATAAGTCATTAAATAGCCGCAAAAATCGTACCGGCCTTGTAGGAATAGTCGCGAGGGGCGAATACCCTGAAATATCTTGAGTGGGGGGGAGCGTAACATTCCTTCGACGCGGTGCTTTTCGAGAGTTCTGGGATGGCTTGGCCGTTTCCTATTTGAGCTAGCTCCATCGACCGGATACTATTAGCGGGGCAAGGATGTACCGTTGACCCTGATCCACGGCGAAGAAGTGTGCGCGCGGGAAGATCAGGGATGAGTGGATTGTTAGCGCCTAGGAGGCGGATACTGTCTCACCGCACTAGAAGACTGTGCGTGGAATCGTAGCGAGTGGCCGCCGATGAAGGGGGGCACGCTTAGTCATCACGCAGCACAACACGTTGCAGTATGAAACGATGTGGGCGCCGGTTTGCACCGATCAAACTGTCCATCGAGACGGACGGTCGTTTCGCGATCCAGTCGTCCAGGGAATGGGAGACGATATGAACGAACAATGTTGCCGCCTTTCATTAAAAAAAAAAACACGGATAAAAATACGAGAAGCATAAATAACGACGAGAATTGAGGAATCGAGGCTATTATTTTTGGCGCACTGAGATAATTTGAGGTTTATAGCTACCCCCAGCGATCCTTGACGTCGCTTGGAGCTATGACCACATTCGATCAGGTACAGCGAGCCGGCGGCCGACTGGGGTTAGGAGGTCAGGAATCAGTGCCGAAGAAGGGTGGAATTCCAGGGTGAAGTCGCGGATTTGATTGGCGGATGCGATCGGGTCCCAAGCGAGGGGAGGTCATCATCATGTGCGACGGGAAGAAAACACAGCCAAAGCTGGAAAACAAATGACGCATGCAAGCATTCCTGATCTGAGTGATGACAGCGTGATGGCCATGAACACTGGTGAACGCGGGAGCCCGTAACTCCCTGGTGATGAGTCAGCGGCATGGAGGCGGCACACGATGAGGGAGAATGATAAGGGGTGTGAAATGCGTCACCCCGAGGAGTGCATGGAGATGAAAAGAGAGGCTGGGAAGGTTGCTGGTGTTGGATATGAATGTGTGCGAGGAGAGTCTTGAGGCCAAATCAGGTTCTGTGTCTTCGGAGTTGAGTACTCGCTGGATCGAGTCGCAGTCGAACTGGGGAAGATGGATATGTACTGCGGAGAGTTTAAGCGATGTGGGCAGTGGGAGCGGAGTGGGTAAAGCAAACAAGCATAGCAGAAGGGGACATTCGGAGTGGTCTCTCACTTTCCTAATTCGGACAACAGAGCAACCCCGTAGTTCACAAGGGTCGTCCTTCTTGCTCAAAATGGAAAGTACGGGCGAATCCGGGGATGATCCGGAATGGGTGGTAATGGGCCGGAGATCGCGATCTGGAAACCCGGATCTGTGACTGAATCTGATGAGCGCCGTTTGCAGTTGTTGCATTCGGCACCCGGTCTCGGAATAATTACATGCTGCCAGTGGAAAGATACAAACTTCAAAGACCCTCACCCAAAAGACTCCCATCCTTACTGCTCGTCGCCCTTCTCTTTGACCCGTACTCCCATCATCTCGCTCTCCTCCCTTACACACTTCCCTCTCAAGAAATGGGTAGGAGAAAGATCGAAATTCAGCCCATCACAGTACGTCTCGCTTCCATTGGTTACAAGCGACTATTCTCGCATCTCATTCTACCCCGTCGTCTCCAATTTTACTTGCACTCCTCCCTGTTCCATCTTTGACTCGCAATCGCTAACGACCTCTTATACATAGCATGAGCGTAATCGCTCAGTCACTTTTTTAAAGGTAGCATTTCGGCTATTTTTGTTCCCCCCCGGCTTGGCACTTATTATTATCTTCTCCTCGTCATTGATCCATAGCGCAAGAATGGCCTCTTCAAGAAGGCGTACGAACTCGGTGTTCTTTGCTCAGTCGATGTGGCCGTCATCATATTTGGTTCGTCCTTTCCCCCTTCATCTACTCATCTCACCTCCGTATCTTCCAGAGGAACGTGCCGGTCATCATGTAAAACTTTACCAATATTGCTCCGGTGACATTCACGACATCGTACAGCGCCATGTCAGAGTACGTCACCCTACATCACTTGAGAACACTTCTCATATATCCCCCGCTAGTATGACGGAGAAAAGGACACGCGCGCTCCTCATGACTTTGCTAACAACGCGAACACTAAACTCGACGATGCTGGTGATGGTGACGATGACGATGCGGACGACGACGACCCCGACTCCAATCCACGTAACGGAAACAAGAGGCGCATGGACACCAAGTTAAAACAAGAGTATGGTAACGGTGGCAAATTCGTCCCTCCTCCGGGAGGGGATTTGGGGTTGAACGTTGACGTTTGTACCAAAGCATTCTATAGCTGTCCCATACTAATTTTCCAATCGCAGATGAATGATTATCCGCTCCATCGACCTATGAGTATTCCTCAGCCACCTATGCCCCTTCATCACTCTGCACAACTGCCATCCGCAAGCGGCGCTTCTTCGCTTCCTATCTCAACAGAACGGCATACCTCTTCTGGTCGGTTGATCCCTACCAACAATCAACTTAGCTCTCAAAAGAAGCCCCGTCTAGCCCCTAACGTCAGCGCAGGCGGTAACCCAAAACTTACTCCCGATGATCCCTTGTATAATGGCGGCTACCTCCCTTCTCCTACCTCTGCGCACCCGCCAAACAACTACCGGCAAAATGGTCAGACCTCACATCAACTACCTTACAATTACCTCGGCGTCGCTGCCTCCAGTCCACAGCAGCCATATCTCCCCTCGTCGTCCTTTGATTTTCCGTCGTCCTCAAGAGGTGGCTCAATATCACGGACAGCCGGGTACAACCAACGATCATCGACTGCATACCCCCAACATCAGGATCCCCAGTTACAAGGAATTTATCACCAGCTAATGCGACATAATATACCGCCTGGCCAACCGCCAAATGGTTCGAGCTCACGCTCCCAACAGTCCCCAGACTTGCTTTCTGCGTTTTTAGACAACGGCGACGATCATCGACCGCCGCCAACACAGTCATCGCAATTCGCTCCATTAGACTGGCCTTCGCATGCTTCGTCGCAACAACATCCACAACCACCGCCACCACCGCAGCAGGAATCAGGTGGGTAATCCCCGTCCATTTCCCGTCGCTACGCGACTCAATCGTTTACAGGACATTCTGGAGACACGAGTTGGCTCGATTTCCTGTCACACAGTGCGCCACAACCTGGCGGACAACTCCATATGACGCTCCCGCCCGTCAATGGGAGAGACGGGCTATCGTGGGAACGCGACCGAGAAATGGAACGCTACAGCCCTTCAGAGCGCGGCGGTGGAAATATCGATAAGAGCATGACGAATGGTACGGGGCTCATCTCACCCCCATCGCGCAAGCGACCCCGCGCGAATTCCATGGCGGACGATAGCCGACGACCGTCGCCGATCATGCGGGGTAAGGGTGGCATTGGCCAGGACCCACTAGATCCTGGTGATGCCCATGGACCTGGTATAAAAGAGGAATAATATTGAATCTACTTGTTTTTTCTTTTTTTCCGTCGACACTGTTACTCTCACTGACTCATTCGCAAACGCGCTGGACTATTGACGGTGTAATAGCCTTGCTTTCACATCTTGTTTTCACCCTTGCTTCTCGAGAGAGATCTGAAACTAATGCCGAGGCGCTATTTGTTGTCATCACTATGATCAGATAGTGTTTATGTTATCAAAAATGAGTATGTACTAGTAGAAGTACTTGCGAGGACATTTTTGTTATCTTGTTTCGCAAACTATTGTCATTGTGACTTGGCCTTACAGGAATCCGAGCATTTTCACCTCAGTCGCGGGGCGCGGCGTAATTCATTGCGAGATCCAACGAGGACGATCAATGCACATGTGCGTATCTAAGATCTAGGCCACGATAATCTACATAAGGTTTCTAGAGTATCGGACGGGATCGCGACGAAGGACAAAAAAGCATTTGTGTTTTAGACCGTCCTTCCGCCACTGCCCTGTCGCAGCTTGAAGCAGCTCAACGTTCGACTGCGGATCCGCGGTCACATCGCACCATCTGGTGGTTACACCGACAGAGGATCTCCACAGGAACTGCCTGTCAAATGGTCACTGGTCAACGTCCTTGGCAGGTTTCCATTGACGGTTACTGTCATGTAGGGGACGGTGGCGTATTATGCCACAATTACTTTGCAAACAGAACGTCTGGCAGGTGTTGCATGAAGGTGGACGACGTGGCCTCCCGACTGGTCAGAATAACATTCTAGTACGCCCGGGGAGTGAAGCTTTGAAGAATGCCTCAGGGAAAAACTTATATATACTAGTGTTACAAGGTGTGTTTACAATTCCGATCGGAGTTAACGCTGGTCTGCTCTGACCCCGCGAAGTCATGGTCATCTACGTCGGACAGGCTCGTCCCTCGGAGCCAACTACGTAGTGAACACTGGTTCAGCGTTCAGCGTCCAGCGTCCAGCGTTCAGTGCTCATACACAAACGTAGTGGCCAGACTGGTAGACCGAGCCATCCTGATGAGTCCTGATAGCAAATGCGCTCTCCGACCGAAAATTACTCCCTGAGTACGAACATCAACCTGCTCTCAATCCTTTGTTTACCCGCGGTCGCGAATAGAAGCGCAACGAAACGATGATACCCATCCTGTATACACATTTCCTTGGGAACAGAAACAAGGTTACTCGTTCCGTCCTCTTTCGTGATGTGACTACATGAGGCGTGATGATATATTGTAGGTCATGTATCACATACTTGCGGTATTCAGGCGGCCCAATTCGGCTTCTATTCTGACTCTTCTCTGGCTCCGCTTTTCGTCGAGGGACGGGTTGCTGTATTGCTTCTATCCGCTCAGGTAAAGATTACCATATGGCTATGCAGCTGAACCTAACCAAATTCGTCTGCGTTGACAGGTTCATGAAACCCTTACTAAGGGCCGCTCTGCAAGCGCCGTGCGAGCCATCTCACGCCGTTGTCTTGTTTGCGATGAGAGCGTGGGTACTCGACAAGAAAGTAAGGAGCAGGTGTATCATATCAGGGAAGGAGAATGGTGACAGGTCGATTTCAGCAAATGACCCCAACTTTGCAATCTGAATAGTCACCAACGCTTTCATGATAGAATCGCCGGTGGGGAGCCCGTTATGTGAGAACGTGCCTACAATGGATATCACTCACCGATTTGGGTCAGACCCTTCTGATTCAAGCCACGCTCATCGCTCAGCGTCTCAAATTGTGCAATGACTATGACGACATGATTAAAATTTTTGATATGCGGTGACAAGTATCGGGTTCGATATGAGCGGGCGAACTGAACCTTGAACCCGCTCGGGTCAGACCCTGAGTGATTGAACCATCAATTACTGTGGGTGCAAGATCTGCCCTCAGCCACGTTTGGAATGGGATGGTCTGACGGCTCATGAATGCACTAGTCGGCGGACGAACTTTATTGAGGGCTAGCGGGTATTTCGCCGCTTCGCCAGCAAATAAATATTTATTGGACGAATGGCTGACCTTTGAGTCACCCATCGACTTGTTCACTATGACGGGTTCATCACGAGGCGAGGGGGAGCATGTATGAAGTTGAATGGTCGGTAGGCATGGCACTATTGTAAATTCAGCTTGGTCGAACCTATCACCGAGGGAAAGAAGTCAGATGCTACAGCTTCTGCCATTCATACAGTGTCCATTCGCCCTGAATTTCAACTTCGACGCGGGAAACCAGAGGGGCACGCTGTAGGCATTGGCATTCGGGCATGAGGCGTGGTGCTGCGGCGTCTCCTGGCCAGCACATCATATACGATTCGGATAACGGGTTTGGTTATGACTTACCCTGAAACATACTCCTAAGCTGCTTCTCCGAGATACTGATTCATTACTTACATAGAAGATACGGAAATAACATTGATGGACTGATAAGCATATATTGTATAGCCCAGAACCATTACCGTCCGTTGTGTCGCATTCAAATATACCACGTACCTTTGCCCCTGGTGCATAGACAGATTTTTTCTGCCCCAATACTCAGGAACTGGGTTGAATGTGAGACGACTACGGCAAGATCAGCACGCGGTCGTCGAGGTTCAAACTTGAATGCCTTGACGTCTCCCGCGTTTGAACACGGCATGCAACGGGACGTTTCAGAAGTTCCTGTTCGATAACAAAACTGACGGTCATTTAAGTCCACACACTAAGATACCTGTTCATGACGAGGAGTTGTAGGCCGACGAAACTATGTCTATTGGGTACAGGACATTTAGAGCTTACCTTCCGGCTCCAGATCCTCAATGCAGAGCTATGTTGATATAGTACCGAACCTGTGGCATCTACATTTCCCTGCAGAGCTGCCTATGCGCTTGCTCAAACCCAACGGGATGTGGGACCTGACATGTCGTCACGGATCGCACCACGTAAAAGGCTTGTAGAGGTCCATCCAGTGATCATCGCCATGATTTACAGGACACCAGAGAACACAGCTCTAGATGATCTAGTCGACAAGTTACGAGCGAAGTTCGAAGTCAAGGTGTGCTTCGGATCCATCATGAAGGTAATGTTTCGAGTGGTTGCTTGAGTGGTTGCCAGACCTGTTCGGTATTCAAGTTCATATTCAATATTCAGCCCCGACAACTTAACAAATCACGCTCAAGCGCTCACCTGTGTTTGAAGGGATTGTCAGGTTATTGCTCTATAACATAAGCGCCTCTGTTGGCAGCATCAGAAGAACCTCAAAGCTGAACAAGCTCATTTTGAGCTGAATACTTGGGATCCACAGAAGATTCGTCATACCCAGGGGTTGGCGTCGGAACACGGAAAATTCTACCCAAGAAGAGCAAATCACACCGGGAATTCCAATATTTTGAGGCAAAATTTGAACTAGCTGATCAATAGTTGATCTATAGTTAGGCCCTAACCAGTGTTTGAAAGCCTAAGCTAACACGAGCCGTGCAGGCCAACGTAAAAAATTCGACGCAGCTCCCTAGTACCAATTGAATAATTAAACTATCTTTA
>JBBPNR010001370.1:0-11113 GCA_038091015.1 Boletus vermiculosoides
GGCTATTGGTGGAAGCTATAGTAAGTGACGTCATAGATAAGGAACCCTGAACCCTGGTGATAAGGGTATGACATCATAGTCTAGAGCTAGGGTGAAGGGTATGACATCATAGTCTAGAACATGTGACATAATAGTCCATCTAGAACAGTGTAGAGTGGTCTAGCACCAAAAGCGAAATGAATAGCGATTAATAAAAGATAAGTCATGGTGATGAGAAAATAAATCCTGAATAGGAACACCAGACTTTTGACACTCCCCTTTGCTATTTATGTTCCTTTTTGTGAGGAAAAATGTTGAGAGTAAGGCATGAGCGAAGATCTTCAAAATGTTGCCATGTCAAGGGCTTTGTAAAAATATCTGTGAGCTGATCTCCAGTAGGAATATAGAAGAGTTCAATGAGTTCTTCTGTGACGCATTCATGGATATAGTGTTCCAGAATAGCAATATGCTTTGTGCGTCCTTCTTGTGCTGGATTCACTGCTAGAAAGAGAGCTCCTTGATTATCTCCATAGAGTGGTATCTTGGGTAGTTTATATCTCATTTTGGAGAAGAGTGACTGGATCCATTGAAGTTGTCTAGCCATCTTGGTCATTCCCATGTACTCTGCTTCTGTGGAAGATAAGGCAATCTTTTGCTGTTGTCTGGATAGCCAAGAGACTATTCTGTCTGCAAGGAATATGCAATACTCTGTTGTGGAACGGCGTGTTTCCACATCTCCTGCCCAATCAGTGTCACTGTATGCAAGAAAACCAGCATTGCTAGCTCCTTTGTATGTAAGGCATAGATCCTTTGTCATTGCTAAATAGCGAATGATATAAAGGGCCTTATTAAGATGTTCTTGTGTGGGGTTCACAGAGAACTGTGACATTTTGATTGCTGCATAGGCGAGATCGGATTGCATACCAAGCATGATGAATAACAGTGATCCGATGACCAACTGATAATGACTGCAAAGTTCGGAATTGGATTCACCTTTGTTTGGAATTGGAATATGCCCAGAGGGTAGTGGAGTACGAGCCGGTTTGGCATTCTCCATTCCAAAGTGCTTGATAAGCTTTTCAGCGTAAACACACTGATCAAGCCTTAGAAGTCATGTGGAACGATCTCTGGTGATGTGCATGCCAAGATATTCTTTGACAGATCCAAGGTCATGGCTTTCCCAACATTTCATAAATTGCTTCTTCTTGTGAAGGGTGTAGTCATGGTTGCTACCCATGAAAAGAGCATCATCAACATAAATGATGATAACCACTATATTGTCACCATGGAAGTGAACATAGACTCCTGGATCTGAATATGTTCATTGAAATCCAAACTCCAGGATGGTTTTATGCATTGCTTTGTTCCATTGCAATGCAGCTTGTTTGAAGCCATAGATGGCTCGATTCAAGCAACAAACTTTTCGCTCCTGTCCTTTGATAATGAAACCCTCCGGTTGTTCCATATAGATTTCTTTATCTAGCTCTCCAAAGAGGAAAGCAGTCTTTATGTCTAGCACTTCAATATCCCAATCTTCAAGAGCTGCTAGGGTGAGTAAAAGACGGACAGTTTCAAACCGGGCTACAGGTGAAAAGGTTTCTTTGAAGTTGATTCCAAAGACTTGTGTAAAGCCTTTAGCCACAAAATGGGCTTTATAATGACCATCGCTTTTCTTAGTGAATACCCATTTTCCTTTTATGGGTTGATGATCTGGTGGTAAGTCTGCGAGATCCCAGACCTTTCTCTCTATAAGAGATTTGTATTCATCCTCACAAGCACTATGCCATTTCTTTCTTTCTTCCTCAGATTGTTTGAGGATATCCCAATAGTGTTTTGGAAGTACAATAGCTTGGGCTTCATTGAGTAGAATAGAATAGAAGGCATTGCTGTAAAGTTTCTCTAGTCCTTCCTCATTGGTTGGTCTTGGAATTTGTTGTTCTGGTAAGGGTCTTCCTCTATTGATGTCCCATTCAATTTCTACTGGTGGGTGATCACCATAGGCATTATCTGGGACAATCCTAACTCATCGTAATCAATGTGGTCCTGGTCCACATCCAAGAGGATATGGTCCTTTTCCAGCTTCTGGTATGGGCTGTGGTAATGGAGTGTCTGGAACAACTTGACAAGTAGGTGATGCACGACGTCTTGAAAGTGGAACTTCTCTCCCTTCATCAGAGTCTCCCCTTCTTCTTCTACCAAGTATAGGTTCTGGTGGAGAAGGTGGATGAGCTGATTCATAACATGGAGATGGATCACAAGATGGAGATCTCATGGGGATGTCATTATCATAATGATCATCGAGGATAGGTGGTTGAGGAGGAATAGAAGGTGATTCTTCTTCATCGTCATTAGACAGATGAGGAGGAGGTTGAGGATGAAGAGGTTGCAGTGGCTGTTCATCACCATTGGGATCTTGATTAGGGTGCAGAGGTACTGGTGGAATTAGTGGAATAGTGGTCCATGGAGCATCCTTGTTGGATCCACTAGGTGGAATAGATGGATGAGATCTAACCAGATTGTTTTCTTCTTCATCTTGGTCATATGTCAGTACTTTGATAATGGCAGGTTTGTCTTTCTCCTCAGAACAATTAGGAAAGATAGATTCATTGAACGTGGCTGTTGCTAATATGACAACTGATCTCTTGGAAAGACTCCAAAAGCGGTATGCTTTGGAACCTTGTTCATATCCAAGGAAGATCATAACCTCGGATTTGGGATAAAGCTTGTTGGGTCAATCTTCTTTAGGAATGAAGATGTAAGCTTTGGACCCGAAGACTTTGAAGTATGATACATCTGGTGTCTTCCCATTCCATTCGGAAATAGGAGTAGCCCAATTATGACGATGCATAGGTTAACAGTTATAGATGTGAACGGCTGTTTCTACTGCATCTTGCCAGAAGGATGGTGGTAGACAAGCATGAAGTCATAATGCTTCTGCCTTCTCCATAAGCATTTGATTAATACGCTCTGCTCAACCATTTTGTTGAGGGATACGAGGAACAGAAGTTTGGTGTGCAATTCCTTTCGACGTGAGGAACGCCTTCATATTCACATTAAGATATTCCCCCCCTTGGTCCGAATGTAGGGTAAGGAGAGCATAGCCTGTTTCTTGCTTAGCACAAGCAATGAGTCTCATCATAGCATCATAGGCATCTGATTTACACTTCAAAAGTGCAATCATAACATATCCAGAGTAATCATCTAGAAAAGTCATAAACCATTTGTTGTGGTTATGCAACAAAGTTGGCATAGCACACAAGTCAGTGTGGATAAGAGAAAGAACTCTTTCTGCACGTTTCTCCGAAGAGAGAAATGGTTTTTAATGCATTTTACCCAATTGACAACCTTTGCAGGGAGCAGAAGGTTTAGAGTCAGGAGGTATAGAGAGACTTGGTACACCGCTTGTCTTCACCAGAAGATGGTGTATAGCATTCTTCGACATGTGTCCGAATCTCTGATGCCAAAGATCATATGAGTCTAAGCAACTTTCCTGCAAGGAACTAACTACTCCATGTTTGCTCAGAAATGAGCGAAACCAATGAAGCAGATTGTTTGGCAACAAAGCAGAAGCCTGTATTGCTAACATTCCTTCATTGTTCCAAATCTTGGTCTCTTGATTGATCATGGTACATCGGTATCCTCTTTTTGTGAGAGAATGTACTGACAAGAGTCTGTGCAAAGCATCAGGCGTATATCAGACATCATGGAGAATAAGCGGTTTTAAGCCCTTAGGCCTCAGGATTATGGTTCCTGGTCCAATCATCTTCAACGATGATCCATTAGCTGCAGAGGCAGTTCATTTGTTATCTTTGAGATTTATAAAATCCTTGAGATATGGAGTGATATGATGTGTGCAGCCACTATCAATCATCCAGTGATCTTGGTTGAACGAATCACCTATAGTTGCAGAAGCAATCTCAGTTGCCTCAGTGGTAGAAACCACTGGTGTCAATTGTGGGTACCAGTCAAAATCAAAATCACATTCTTCATCAATGTATCCAGGGTAGATGTTGGAACCATCCCATACTGAGATCTTGTGGCTATCTAAGCCATGTTTCCATGTCCTGTCAACATGTCTCCGCATGTCTCCATAGTAGCTGTCTTGGCTTTCTGTGGGTAAAGAAACTCTAACCCCGTTGGTTGAGTTAGTTCCAAGTTCAGATGGAGTTGACTGAACCGGAACAGACTGGAAAGGAATGAGAGGTGGTAGCAGAGAAAGAGAAGGAAGCTTGGGAAGCCTCTCCGCTGTGAAGGATGGTGGTGGTAGGATAAATGGAATGATAGCCAAATGGAGTAATGGTTGCATCTGACATCCCATCATCCATATCCATTGTGTCCCATATAGGTGCGGAACCTTCGGTTGCATTGTAGAACATGTCCTGTTGTTGATCAATCAGGATCATTTCTGAATCTTCATTGCCTATCATCTGATTGGTGAACATATCGTTGTTCAGCTCATGAGCATGAGCATTTCCTTTTCCTTTAAAGCCTTTTCATTTGCCATATGCAGCTTGCTTCACTTGGCTCTTGTTTGAAGAGGGAGTTTTTCCTCGAGGGGAAGGCCTCTTCTGACCACATTGGCCAGAAGGTTTGCCATGAAGCTGCCAGCATTGAGCAGTTGTGTGACCTTTCTTGTGGCAATGGCCACATTCCACATCAGAAGAAGGTGCATGACGTATCGCAGATGTGCAATTAGTCTTGGCATAAGCCAGTTCAGAAGGTCCAGCTTCTGATAAACAAGAGGCTAAGGAATGATGAGAAGGATGAGGATGAGATGCAGAGCAGAGATATGATTCAGCCATGATCTTGGTGGAAACATTATCTGGGTTAAAATCTCCAGGGGATATGGTTTGGATGAGGGTGGAGACGGTGGGTTCAAAGGAACAAGGAAGGGTGTTTAGGAGTATCATCACCTGGAGTTGGTCCAGAAGGAGCAATCCAGTGGAAACAGTATGTTGCAACATGGCTGTCATCTCAGATATCTGAGAGCCAATGTCTTGGTTCTTGTGAAAACGGAACCGGGTGATCTTCTAGAAGGCACAAAACTGGCCTGAAACGCTGTGTGCAGAATATAAAGCCGCAAGCTGACCCCAAAAAGCATGAGTGAAAGATGGTCGTGGATTATTCTGGGTCACCACATAAACATGTGACTTGTGAACCTTCATGTGTGTTTGCACATAAACACCGATCAACGCTTGAGCTTGGCGATCATTGCATTGCCAGTGTTCTTGATTGTCGACTGTTCCTTGAGCTGTGTACAAGGAGGTGCCGTCGACAATGTCCCACCAACCAGCTATATTCAGCACATCTCGCATTTCCAAAGACCACATGTAGTAGTTCAATGGTCCTGCAAGATGTTGAAGCCTGGAAGTGATAGAAGAGTTGAGTTTGATAAGTCCAGACATAGTGGATGGTTATAGCGAAAGACAAAAGGCAACTGTGGAAAACAAAAAGTTTTCATCAGCATTTGGATCATATACTCTGAAAGGAGTAAGAGAAATAGTGGAAGATGATGTCGTTGTTGCTGTCTCTCCAAAGGTAACAACACTCCTTGTTGGTTCCATTATCCTCAGTGGTGGTCGTGAATAGAATGATGTAGAGGGAGGTTCTTCTCATACAATCTGTTCATGAGGGTGAGCAGGTCCAGATACTATGCTACCGTCGGTTTGGATAAGGTCCCATGAATAGGACATCCAATGCTCTTGTAAATCTTCATGGTCTCGGTACCATTTAGGTAACAGTAAATGAGCAAGGGATAGAAAAGAATCATACACAATAACTGATTGGTAGTTCCAATTCGGTAATGTATCACTATCATCTGGGATACCAGTGATATGTGATATGTTGTGCCAAATGTCAAGTTTAGCACAACCTTGCAAAGAATCTATTATCCAAGCAGAAGAAAGATCAATCTCTAAATGAGAAAGAGTCCATTTCTTTAGAGAATATGGAAGGGATTCAAAATGATCATTGCCGATGGAGCGTACGTATTGACTGCCTAACCACACCGGGACAGGCCAACAATAAATCGGCTGCTGAATTAAGGTCCTGAACTCCTTGGTCACCCATGCCTTGTAGACAGGCAAGTCTTCGTGCTTCTGATCATAATGTTCTTGCTCATTGTCTAATGAGTTCAATCTGTCTGCCATGAAGTAGGTCTTGATGACAGAGAATGACGGCAGCAACATGATTAGATGTGGAGTGAAGG
This sequence comes from Boletus vermiculosoides, assembly GCA_038091015.1. Classification (NCBI taxonomy): domain Eukaryota; kingdom Fungi; phylum Basidiomycota; class Agaricomycetes; order Boletales; family Boletaceae; genus Boletus; species Boletus vermiculosoides. Next base: position 6,188 of record JBBPNR010001370.1, read on the forward strand.
ATATTTGCCTCGCTTAAGTAAGTGGTAATATAACGAGTGGAATCCCTAGGATCAAAGTCCTGTTGATAATGCACGATCAGTTCTGTATGATCTCTCCAAAAGAGATGGGTCGAATGAAGTAAATTGTTCTGCCAAATGGTATCCATGCAAACATTCCAGGCGCGCTGTGTGGGAACATCCCATAAATTCCTGTCTTGTGGTCCATCATCTTGCATTTGGCAGAGATTGTACCACTCGTCCATTCCTGGTGTGTCTTCTTCCAAGTTTGGATGATAGATGTTAACCAGAGTATTAAATGCCAGATAAAGGTCGGCAATGGACAGAATAGGATGATTGGGAGTAAGAGCCTGTAGATGGAGTCTGAAATCCCAGTTGAAACGATCATGGTCTCAGTTGAGGATCTCCCAGCCATGATTGTGAACTGAGGTACAGTATAAGACATATTCCAATAGGAGATGACAGGAAAGGCTAAGCCAGTGCCTTCGTAAACAGAAGCTAATGTTTCACGATGGTATGAATATGAATCCAGAGAGGTTGCATATCGCTCATCCTGTGGAACTCCCATAAAATTAAAAGTAAAACCATGTGCTCGCAAGTCAAAGTTGACTCTAAATGCATGGCAGCTGGTCTCCACTAGGTTCGCTGTTGTTAGGACTAGTGGGAGGAGTGGGATTCGATTCTGGATGTGGAACCTCAGGATTTCTTGGAGTACCACAATATAACCTTCATTGTTCTCTTTGATTATTTCCTTGATGTATTGCATGTGGTTTACCAGTCTGGCTGGTGGATCTGGGAAGAGGAGTGGTTGGAGGGATAATTCTGGTATCTTCAATGATTCGTCAAAGAGTGTTTGAGGTAGTCAGTTCCAAGGTTGGCAGACTATCTGGGTGTTCTGAGAGCCCGATGTGTTGGGGGTTATAAACATAGGTATATAGAACTGGTAGAGCTGGTGTGACTACTGCAGGTGCAGTCAGAGTATGAGGAAGAGAGCTGAATTGGAAAGGGACTGCGTGAGCAGGCCTAGGAGGAGGTGGTTGTTGATCAGGAGGAAGAGGTACAGTCTGAACGACTGTATCCCACATCTCGACTGAGGAATATGGAGGAACTGGGTCTCAAGTCATAGGTGAGGGAGTCTCAGAGTGACAAGATCAACGACAATGACGTGGTAAGACAGTACCAGGAGGGTGGTGAATATGACAATCTTGTTGTCCATGCTGTTGGTTTCTGATGGCATGAACCTTGGGTGGTAAAGGTGCACTATGTCCGATGGGTTCTTGGAGCACACAAGGACAATGGCCAGCAAGAAAGTGGAGATAGAACGACAGCTAAGATGTGCATGGCTAAAACGACTTAGCACTGCCACTAAAAACAAGCAAAAGCCTCCCCAGCTGTTACAGTTTTGGTGCACCCCTGGTCTTTTTCTTTATCCCACGACCCTGTGCCCTCATGTGACCACTCCTGTCATGGGACCACCTGCCCTGGCACACTCTTGCGCTTGTGCACTCTCACACTTGTTTACACTTGATGTGACACGTCTTGCAACAGCCCAGCATCGCCCCTTCCTGCACTGCCCTTCCTCAGTGCCTCTCGACACAGCTGCCCTCCTGTGTCCTGATCCAGGATCTTCCCCAGATCCTCCCTGGAACATCCCTTCGGATCTTCCCCGCACTGTCCCCATGGTGCCTCCTCCACACTGCCATGATCCTGTGCACCCCTCAGCGATCCCCACCTCAGTTGAGGCCAGATCTCTCCTCAACATCGCCATCCACCTTGTGTTGCACTCCAACCTCACTTCACCCTTGTGACCACTCACGTGCCATCACAACTGTCGCACCATGCTGATTCCCACGATGCACCCTTTCGCTCATGAACTTCCCACAGCAGACCCCTCCTGCCTTTTTGGGCGATAACCTCGCCACACAGACTCCGGGTTTCCTTATACAGATATGACTCTTACCATAGTGGGTTATACTGCGCACAGACCACCTTACCAGATTGGGATATACCTGCCCTAAAGCCCTTATGGCCAGAGTATATAAGTTCGAGCTCCTCTCAAACACCTCTCTCTTTCTAACCTTGATCTGACACCTAAAGTGTACACCTTACGGTTACTCTTGTGGTATTCATCATCCGTTCCCTGCAACATTCCCTTGCTTGACCTCTACCCTGCCCTCCCCTCTCTCCTCCTTTGTTGAAGGACTATGTTGACAACCTTAGAATCCCTCTAAGATCCCAAGGTCGAGCACTAGGATTACTCTGTGCTCTATTCCAACAGCTTGCCATCGTTGCCTTGTCTCCCAGTTCTCCACCCCAGTCAGGAGAACACAACCCCTTCGTCGTCGGCCTCGTCACCCAAGACTATCACCTAGGTCGAGGTCATCAGACCTCATTCGTCTTGGACTCTTGGTTGCCATCTACTTCAGGATACTCCTTTTAGTATCCCTCGTTGTTTGTCGCCAGGCTCCCATCAAGCCTGAAGGTATCTGACGCCGTTAGAACCCACAAGAGTTAGGCTCAAGGTGGCTCTACGCTTCGTGTCTACTTGTACAACTACCAGTTGTAGCCGTAACACCAGCCAAAGAAAACTGCATCCAATGTTTTTCATGTTCCAGCACTCCGAGATCTGACCCCTGAGGATGAAAATCAATTGGACAATCCTTTAATGCACTTTATTGGAATAGACAAAGGTGATCTCTCTGAAATAGAGGAGGAGGAGGAGGAGGAGGAGGAGGAGGAGGAGAGGGAGGAAGATACTGAATATGAAAGCAGTGATGATAAATAATAATTCCCCTACTATATATATCAGCTTTAATCCTAAAATGGTGGTGTATCATCTTTTTTATATAGATTGTTGAAAGCTCACTCTTTTTCAAAGATGGATTCTATTCCCTGCTTGTTATTATTACTCATGATGGCATTATCATTACTTCAAGCAGACAATACAATTTTTCTTCTCTTTACCATGATGTTATCCCAAGTACACTCTAGCAGTTTTTCCAGTGTTATTTCAGCTCTCAAAAGTGTTTAAAAAATACCCAATATCTTCCTGGCATTTATTTATTCATGTGGTGGTACTATATTATTTTTTGATTCTCTAGCAGAGTTTGATTTTTGTAGCTCCAAAAACACTAATTAAAAATAGAATTAGGCTGGTTCCCACTCCTTTTCAACCCTGTGAACACTGTGGTAGCATTTTCTAAGCCACATAAAATCGTTTGAGCAAATGGCACAATCTTCTTCTCCTCATCCCTCTGTCAGAACCTTCTTCTTTCTTCTCTTCACATCTTCACCACTCCCATCATTCACAGAAGGTCATAGAATTACGTAGAACATTCTTGACACTTCTCCGATCGCTTACTGCTTCTTAGTCAGCATACCTCTAGTAGTATATATACTTGACCTGTATTGTAGATAGTTTCCCCTCAGAATTGGATTGTCTTTACTCTTGAACATCCCCAAAGGGTTTACCCTAAGGTCTTTCTTGAGATGATCTGATATAATCCAGTTCTCCCTCACCTTACCGTTTACCCTTCCCTTCATCTTACCCTTGACAGCAAACTTCTTGCTCATTGTTGTTCTCCTCACCTCTCATTGCTGTGTTATACATGGACCTCAGCATTTAGAGGAATCTGTCACCTAGACATAAACTAGGATCGGTATAACACTGAGCAAGTGTTAATTGCAGCTTCTGCGCTGTACATACGGTCGTCCACCATCAATAAGGATAATGTTGCTCCATCCCAAAGTGCACCAGGGATAGTCTGTGTGAAGTCTGGACGATAAATTGACTTAAGCGCTTGTTGACTACGAGACCATCATCCATTGCTACACATAGTAGTGCCAACATCAAGCACCCTTGCTCTGTCTCCCCCCGACAAGCTGAAGAAGCCCTCAAGCTTCTAGAAACTCTCTCTCCCCACTTTCCACCGCATTTGGACTTGATCCTGGCTGAGTCGTCTACTAGACAAGTAAGCAGGAGCTCAGTCATTGCATCACAACAGGTCGAAGCAATCTTCTCTACCCCCACTCTTGCCAAAGCCATCAAAAATGCCCAGCAATACAATGACCCATATCCCGACATCCACATACCCTACTCTGCTTACCCCATCACCCACAAAGAGACCTACCGACTGACTCTCTTCCAAGACAACCTCATCCACAACCCACACAGAAAAGCTTGGCACTACATTTGTGCACTTGACTGACGTCTTGAACAAAGGAGAGTTGTTGAGGCAAAACAAGCTACCTGGTTAAATTTCGCCAACAACAATAGTCTGTAACCATTTCATCCACCAACCTTGTCCACGTTCCATTATATTATAATAACCACCCGACCCACATCGCAAGTGGTGTCAATCTTGGGAACAACAACCCCTCATACCATCCATGCTCTCCAGGCTATGCTGTCTATCCAGCCGTTCCAATCCTGTCTCGATGACTCGCACCCCCTGTCCGTCAATCCTTATCAGATTCATCTTCCGGAGACTCCCATCATCAGTACTTCGACTTCCCTGCCAACGACTACAAGGGAAGTTCCATATATAGATTGGAGAGAAACACCGGAGATGGTGACATTGAAGATTAAGGGGCAGATATCAGCGTTTTTTGACCAGTATGCTGAATGGACAACAAATTACTTGATCAGCACTTGTGGGGCTGGCCCTCCACCACCGATCCCCTATGTTACGACCAGTAACAATGGTACACGTTCGTGTGTACGAAGACTGCTACCGTCTTAGAACGGAGTAGAGTCTTGACCTCGTTCCTTCACTTGGGCGACTCCGTAGAGGAGTTAAGTGAGAACGGCTTAGCGAGAGCTAGCAGTACCTGGACTGGCCAGGAGTTGGAAGAGTTGAGGATGAAGCTGCGGTACAGCGAGGCACGAGGGAGGATATCTCGAGGAACGGAAGTCCACACGAAATAGTG
>JBBPNR010001371.1:0-11112 GCA_038091015.1 Boletus vermiculosoides
GATGATTCTTCGTAGAACAGCCTTTCCTCTTGCAAACGAAACACCTATGCTCCCGGATACACTTGAGACGCTCGCTAGGACTGATGGTGATTTTATCAACATCCATAGCATTGGGATCGCGAGCATGACCATGGCCTCTGTAAGACGGTTTCGGACCTCTCCTGATGTTTCTAATCCGCTTGTAATTGCTCTCAATCTCGGATGACTTCTTGTAGACGTCCTCCATGGAGGTAGCGGTTTGGAGGGTTCCGGACATGGTGAGCTGGGTGGCGATCTGTGGGTCAAGTCCTTGGAGGTACCATTCCAAGAGCGCGTTGAGGTCGGTGATCTTGGATTGTACGGAGAGGAGGGAGAAGCTTGAGACATATTTCTTGAAGCCTCTGGGGTCTCTAGTGTCCTGTACGAGTGAAGAGAGTTCCACTTGTGCTTGGGCAGCAGTGTCATAAGGGGTGAAGGTGTTGGTGAATGCTTCCTTGATCGCGCCAAAGTGGGTTTGTCCGTGGGGGATCTTGCCGTCTTTAATTTTGGCAAGCCACGCTTCTGTGAAGGCCTTTCCTCGTCCTTTCTGCATACGATTGAGAAAGACGTAGGCCTTGGCGAGGTCTCCGAGTGTATCGTTGAGGGAGAAGTAGCCCTCCATAGCCATGAGCCATCGGTTTGCATCTGCGGATTCTCCGAAGAACTCCTCAGGTAAGGCAGCTTTAACTCCAGGCATGTCGTCGTCTTCGTCGTCTTCGTCTCCGGGTTCAGGGTCTTTGGGATTGGGTGGGTCCGGGAGGAGGTCAGTTCATCTAATAAAACTTTTGTATGCCTGTCCGTCGTCGTCAGGAGAAGAGTCTTCCTTTGGGGCCTCAGAGATTGGTTGGATGGGGACATCAACTTGTATCTCGGGTTGGTGGTGGTATCCAGAGGAGGAGGCTCTAGAGAGAGCAGGAGATGGAGTGGTACGACGGGGAGGGGGAGGCACGAATGGTCCTGTTCTTGGTTGAGAACTAATCCTTCTAGAGGATTGGGGAGAGTCGGTATGGGGAATGGGAGAGAAGGCGGAGGACGGGGGATTGGGTTGGGGAGGGGAGATGCGTTGCTCCTTGTCGGAGGAGTTTTCTCTATCTCGATAGAGTAGAGAGTCTAGGCGTATGGACCTCGTCTTGCTCGGTACCTAGACTACCACCGGATAGTCTCCAGGGGGTTCAGGCTTGATAGCACCGGTAAGGTATAACCTTAATCTTTTGTTACGACCAGTAACAATGGTACACATTCGTGTAATGTCGACTTGGCTTCTCCCTGAAGGAGTTAAGTCAAGACCTCGTTCCTACACTTGGGCACCTCCATATAGGAGTTAAGTGTGAACGGCCTAGCGGTTGCTAGCAGTACCTGGACTGGCCAGGAGTTGGAAGAGTAGAGGATGAGGCAGAGGTGAGGCGAGGCATGAGGGAGGGGATCTTGAGGAACAGAAGTCCACACGAAATAGTGTAGATTAAGGTTAAGGAAAGAAAGAGGTACAGGCGGCACCCTAATATATATAGTGAGGACTCTAGGGCCAGTATTGGAGTCCGAAGTATATATATGGTAAGAGACGCGTTGCGTCGCAAGGCACGTGAGATAAACAATCGGGATAGAAGGGGAAACGCACAGCCGTGAGAGAGGCTGTGGAGGAGGCAGTGTCTGGATGAGTCATAATATATAAGTAAGAGTCATAGCAAAGAAAGAAAACTGCCAAAGGCAGTGAGTCCAAAGGAGTCAAAGGAAAGCAGAGACTGCTGAAGGCAGTGAGAGAAGGGGGAATCTGGAGGCGATGATGGAGATGTCCGCCCGATGGTCTAAGCCTTGAAGAGAGACTCGTCCAAGAGGTCAGCCCACGTGGAGGAAGGGATGTCGTAGTCCCTTAGGTCGGAGAAGAGGGAGGAGAATAAAGAGGTCCCGGGGTGATCAAGATGGAGGGGTGGAGTAACCGATGAGGGGATTGGAGTTGGTGGACAAGGAGGAGGAGACGTAGAAGGAAATTGATGAGGGGTCTCCTCCATAACCGTAACAGTTACGATTGCGCTTTTGAAGTGTAAATCAGATACCTATGATGCTATGATGAGACTCATTGCTCACGCTGAGTGTGAGACTGGCTACTCTCTCCTTACCCTATATTCAGACTGAGGGGGGGAATATCTTAATGCAAACATGAAGGCATTCCTCACATTGAAAGGAATTGCACACCAAACTTCTGTTCCTCATACCCCTCAGCAAAACAGTCAAGCAGAGCATATTAATCAAATGCTTATGAAGAAGGCAGAAGCATTACGTCTTCATGCTTGTCTACCGCCATCCTTCTGGCAAGACACAGTAGAAACAGCCGTCCACATTTATAACCATCAACCTATGCATTGACATAATTGGGCTACTCCTATTTCTGAATGGAATGGGAAGACACCAGATGTATCATACTTCAAAGTCTTCAGGTCCAAAGCCTATGTCTTCATTCCTAAAAAAAACAGACCCAACAAGCTTTATCCCAAATCTGAGGTTATGATCTTTATTGGATATGAACAAGGTTCCAAAGCATATTGCTTTTGGAGTCTCTCCAAGAGATCAGTTGTCATATCGGCAACAGCCACATTCGATGAATCTATCTTTCCTAATTGTTCGGAGGAGAAAGACAAACCTGCCATTATTGAAGTACTGACACACAACCATGATGAAGAAGAAAATGATCTGGATAGATCTCATCCATCTATTCTGCCTAGTGGATCCAACAAGGATGCTCCATGGACCACTATTTCACTTATTTCACCAGTACCTCTGCACCCCAATCAAGATCCCAATGGTGACAAACAGCCACCACAACCTCCTCATCCTCAACCTCCTTCTCATCTGTCTAATGGTGATGACAAAGAATTACCTTCTATTTCTTCTCAACCACCTATCCTCAATGATCATTATGATAACGACATCCCCATGAGATCTCCATCTCATGATCCACCTCCACATTATGAATCAGCTTGTCCACCTTCTCCACCAGAACCTATACTTGGTAGAAGAAGAAGGGGAGACTCTGACTAAGGGAGAGAAGTTCCACTTTTAGGATGTCATACATCACCTACTCATCAACATGCTCCAGAAATCCCATTACCACAACCAATACCAGGTGCTGGTAGAGGACCTTATCCTCTTGGATGCGGACCGGGACCACATCAGTTATGACAAGTTAGGATCGTCCCAGATAATGCTTATGGTGATCGCCCACCAGTAGAAATCAAATGGGACATCAATAGAAAAAGACCCATACCGGAACAACAACAAGTTCTGAGACCAACCAACAAGGAAGGATTAGAGAAACTTTACAGCAACACCTTCTATTCTACTCTACTTAACAAAGCTCAAGCTCTCATACTTCTGAAACATTATCAGAATATCCTCAAACAACCTGAGGAAGAGAGAAAGAAATGGCATAGTGCTTGCGAGGATGAATACAAATCTCTTTTAGAGAGAAAGGTCTGGGATCTCACAGACTTACCACCAGATCATCAACCCATAAAAGGAAGATGGGTATTCACTAAGAAAAGCGATGGTCGTTACAAAGCCCGCTTTGTGGCTAAAGGCTTTACACAAGTCTTTGGAATTGACTTTGAAGAAACCTTTTCACCTGTAGCCCAGTTTGAAACTGTCCATCTTTTACTTGCCCTAGCTACTTTTGAAGATTGGGATATTGAAGTGCTGGACGTAAAGACTGCTTTCCTATTTGGAGAACTGGATGAAGAAATCTACATGGAATAACTGGAGGGTTTCATTATTAAAGGACAGGAGCAAAAAGTTTGTCACTTGAATCACACCATCTATGGCCTCAAACAAGCTGCATTGCAATGGAACAAAGCAATGCACAAAACTGTCCTGGAGTTCAGATTTCAACAAACACATTCAGATCTAGGAGTTTATGTTCACTTCCATGGTGACGATATAGTGGTTATTGTCATTTATGTTAATGATGCTCTTTTTATGGGTAGCAACCATGACTACACCCTTCAAAAGAAGAAACAATTTATGAAATGTTGGGAAAGCTGTGATCTTGGAGCTGTCAAAGAATATCTTGGCATGCGTATCACCAGAGATCATTCCAAACGACTTCTGAGGCTTGATCAGTGTGTTTACACTGAAAAGCTTATAAAATGCTTTGGAATGGAGAACGCCAAACTGGCTCATACTCCACTACCCTCAGGGTATATTCCAATTCCAAACAAAGGTGAATCCAATCCCGAACTTTGCAGTTGTTATCAGTCGGTCATCAGATCACTGTTATTCATTATGCTTGGTACACGACCCGACCTTGCCTATGCAGTAATCAAGATGTCACAGTTCTCTGCAAACCCCATGCAAGAACATCTTAACAAGGCCCTTTATATTGTTCACTATTTAGCAGCAACAAAGGATTTATGCCTTACGTATAAAGGAGCTAGCAATGCTGGTTTCCTTGCATACAGTGACACTGATTGGGCAGGAGATGTGGAAACATGACATTCCACAACTGGATACTGCATATTCCTTGCAGACGGAATTGTCTCTTGGCTATCCAGATGACAGCGAAAGATTGCCTTATCTTCCACAGAAGCAGAGTATATGGGAATGACTGAGGTTGCTAGACAACTTCAATGGATCTGGTCACTCTTCTCTGAAATGAGATATAAACTACCCAAAGTGCCGCTCTATGGAGATAATCAAGGAGCTCTCTTTCTAGCAGCCAATCCCACACAAGAAGGATGCACAAAGCACGTTGCTATTCTGGAACACTATATCCGTGAATGCGTCATAGAAGAGCTAATTGAACTCTTCTACATTCCCACCAGAGATTAGCTTGCAGATACCTTTACAAAGCCCTTGATTTGGCAACGTTTCGAGGATCTTTGCTCACACCTCACCCTCAACGTCTTTCCTCACAAAAAGGAACATAAATAGCAAAGGGGAGTGTCGAAAGTCTGGTGTTCTTATTTAGGACTTATCCTTCAATCACCATGACTTATTTTTTATTATCACTATTCATTTCGCTTTTGGTGCTAGACCACTCTACTCTGTTCTAGATGGACTATTACATCACATGTTCTAGACTCTAATGTCATACCCTTCACCCTAGCTCTAGACTATGATGTCATACCCTTATCACCAGGGTTCAGGGTTCCTTATCTATGACGTCACTTACTATAGCTTCCACCAATAGCCTATTGCCTTCTTATCTTCAGGTCATAGGGCATAACCATATAGGAGTTCAAACTCCTCTTTAACTTTACTGTAGAACAGTATAAGTACAGGGCCTTTTGTCTCTCAATCTACAGTGTTCTCAACTCATCTTTCAGAACCTCCTGTTACGGTTCTGGAGGAGACCCCTTACCAATTTCCTTCTTCGTCTCCTCCTCCTCGTATACCGACTCCAATTCCCTCTTCGGTCACCCCTCCCTCCCATCTGGACCATCCCGGAGCCTCCCTTTTCTCCTCCCTCTTCTCCGACCTAAGGGACTACAACATCCCCTCCTCCACGTGGGCCAACCTGCTGGACGAGTCTCTATTCGAGGCTTAGACCATCGGACGGACATCTCCAGTACACCACCCCCTCATCGCCTCCGGACCTTTCCTTTCTCCACTGCCTTCAGCAGTCTCCTTTTATCTCTGACTCATTCTTACTTATTATGACTCGTTCTCAGACACTGCCTCCTCATAGCCTCTCTTATGGCTATTCGTATCCCCTCTATTCCACGATCCATTTATCTCACGTGCTATGCGACGCAACGCGTCATTACCTTATTTATATTTCGGACTCCGATACCGGCCCTAAACGTCCTCAGTATATATATTAGGGCGCCGCCTGTATCCTTCTTCTTCTTAACCTTAATCTACACTATTTCGTGTGGACTTCTGTTCCTCGAGATCCCCTCCCTCGTGCCTCACCTCACCGCTGCCTCAACCTCTATCATTCCCACTCTTGGCCAGTCCAAGTACTGCTAGCATCTGCTAGGCCGTTCACACTTAACTCCTCTTCGGAGTCGACCTAGTGTAGGAACGAGGTCTCGACTTAACTCCTTATAGGAGAGGCGAAGTCGACGACACACGAACGTGTACCATTGTTACAGGTCGTAACACCTCCTCTGAGTACAGTTCCCTCTGTCTAGGCCTATCAGCCTCTTCATCTACTCAGACTTCAAGATCTCCTTGTTGCTTCCCCTCTCCTAGTTGTTGAGTGAGTAGCTCCCACTTGACTCTCCACTTCCGCTGTTCCTCTCTGCCAATTGGGACCTTTGAGTTCTGATAGAAGATACTTTAAGGTAAAGCTACCTCGAAGGAAGAGATGATGATGAAAATGAAGGAACTTTCGTTTGCTGTCAAGTCCTCAAACTATACTGAATTTTTGCAGAGTATGCTTGAAAAGCATGGCCAGGACGACTACAAGGTCACTGCAAAGAAACATTACCCGTTTAGATACACTTTACCAAAGATAAAAGGGTATTTTTTTATTCATTTATTACACAACTTGGATTCACGCTGAATATAGACAACGTGTTGTGGACATGATCGATGTTGATAACATTGCCGACTACAAGGAAATGGTGATGAAAATCAATGAAAGCAAGCCAGCAGCCATCAAAATCCTTGTCAACATGTGGGATATTCAGAAGCTGCCCCGAGCACATTCTAGCTCTGAGGGCACAGCCTCAGAAGCATCTCCCAAAGCCGTTTGTAGATTTTTTATTCAATATATGATATATGAAACTAACTATTGTCTAGGATAAATCTGATACTACAAAAGCCAACTGGGATAGCCACTTAGGTTGGTGGCATATCATGCTTCAGCAAAAGTACAAAAATGAGCATGACAACAGGTTCATGTATATCAGGCCTCTCAGACCTATACCTCTAACAGGGCCAATGATCCTCGATTGGGCTCATGCACTTGAGGTGGGCCAAGCTACCATACATGTCCCACCCAACATTGACTCATTCAACCCCATGAATAAAGCCTCAGTCATCCATGCAAAGAGACTGCAACTGCCACCGCCACTGTCCCCAACACCTGCTGTTGACATCAACTCCCTAGCATCCGTCTTTCTGATTCAAGCCATTATGAAATCAGGGCTGTTCCCTTCCACTGCTGGTCCAGATACTATGACTCTGGCGAGCCCATCTACACCAACTCCTCAGACACTGACTTGGCAGAGGACTGCTCATATGTCCGAGCTCATTCCTTCTCCATCCCACTTGATGCATTACCTCGAGTATGCTGAGACTCACCTAGGTGTCTGTCACACACTAACTTACAAGAGCTCACTGGAACTCAACAGTATTGGCTCAGACATCCTTCTGGATGTCGATGACAAACTACTTGCTAGTCTTGGCATTTCCACTGGTGATGTCATTTGCTTGAAGAATGGGAGTATGGCATGGTGGAATGGACCTGAGGCGAAGTGAAAACAAAGCAATACAGTGGCATCAGATACTAGTGATGGTCAGGCCAGTGATGAGCTGCAGGTGAAGAAAGTATTCTATAAGAAGAAATTTCACGATGGAGGGGGTGTGATGTTCAGTGGGCTGCCGATGCAAGCCAATGATGGTGATATGTACTTCAGCAAACTGGGACTATGATCTTTTTTATTTTTGTGGCTCACAGAAGCAGTGGCTCCCTGTCCTGTGTGGCTTTGCTGTTGACGAAGATGAACAGTAGCTAGCTCTAGTGACCAATACAACATTGTGCGTACGTTCATTACATCAATGAGGGACAAAAATGCTATAAACATAGTCTGATGTGCTATACAATGTACCCAGATGCCCGAAAGTACCCCTCTGCTTTATCAGGGGTGATGTTCTGACAAGCCCAAATGATAGACATCACAGATGAATCTTCAGATGTGTGCCGACAGAGGTAAGCCTTGATCAATGAGAATGCTTGCTCAATGGGATTGTAGTCAGGCAAGTATGGCAGGAGGTAGATGAGCTTGCAGACTGTCTATAGTATCAGTACCAATGTTTTATATACAATTGGCACTTATGATGATCATCTTCAACCAACTGACGGAGCCACTCACTATGATGAATGCGACAGTTGTCCATAATAAGGACACTATGAGGACTGGGATATGGGTTCATGAATGGCATCTGTACCAAATGATTGTAACTAACAACACAATGAAAAATAGAATAACTACCACAAATTCCTTGATAAAATTGTAGAAACAGTCGCCATCGACAGGACCGTCCACAATATCATATACAATGATTCCATCGAGGGTAATGATGGGAATGATTGAGTACCACAAATCTCTTACAAACTGCCTCTGAACCACACAGCAAACACCCTTGCCTGAGTGCCCATATCTGCGTGACAGCATACACTCATTTTTGGCTGCTTCATCAACAAACATAAGCATGCCCACATCAGGAGCTTCTTTGGCAATGTGATTCATGTAGATCACTCATGACATCTCATTTCATTCATAGGCAGTGGCAGAGATAACTTTGCAACTGATGCCAAGCTGTTGAGGGCACAATGGATGGTTGGAAGAGTGGTGTGAATGCCACATTTGAGCCACAGCTCATCCTGCAGTTCATCGAGATAGAGCAATCTGCAATGATCCAGAAGGGTGGTAATAAAAGCAAGGTCAGCTTGACTGAGAGAATGGGGGTGGCCCACTGTGCACGAGTATTTGTGGATGTTCAAGACAACACCAAAATGCCAGTATAATTTGAGGACAAAGTAGACCAATGATTTTTTGATGCCTAGTTGGCTACTGATTTCCTTGACAGACAAACCATCATCATGGTATAGGACAGGAATACAAGCCTTCATGTTCTGGGGCATCCAGTGTTTGGGCATAGAGCATCTCGAAGCCTGATGATGACGGTGCCAGTGAGCAAGGATGAAAACTGCCAATTGTGTTGGTTTGTTTATTTGATTTGTCAGTTACATTTGGGGTCCTGAACACATGATGACACGTGACGGCCCAAAAATCCAAACGATTTGGTCAAATTCCACGAACTTTTGAAAACCGCTGTAACTGCATTCCATGGCCAACCCACAGCCGAGACATTGGGCAAATCGCACCTCTAGCTTCATGCCTCCTGAGCAACTACAACGTCTCGAAGTGTTTATACCAACTCCCAACTGCCCCTAATTGGCGTTGGCCAGTGCAGCTTAGCGAGAGGGCTTGACAACTGTCCGCCCTAGTCTTGGATAGCGTATTAGCCCTCTCAATGACCTATATCGGTACCCAGTTTCGAACCCTGACCAACAAACCGTGAGGCTCTCGACTGTTGAACGGCGGACATCAATCCAGCCATGGTGGCTACCAGCAGCACCTGACGGACTCAAAATACCAACGATTGTTGAGCGTCTGTGGCAGCCCAGGCGCTGATCTAAGTCTGCCGATAATACGTTCAGCGAGGTCTGTGGAGTAAGTTAGACCTTTTTGTGTTGGGCAAGAGAACGCCCAGCTGAGTCAAGCTCACTCTTCATCCCAGTCGCCCTACAAAGTCCATTCATTCAAATCACCAACTCCATGGAAGGGTGACGGGACGACTCGGATCTGCAGTAGGAATGCTCCGGGCTGAGTACTCTGTTGTCGAATACAAAGGCTTCACTTACCCCACAGATCCCACCGAATGTATTGCTGGAGCCCCTCTGGGGCTCTTTCAAGAAATGCACAAAATCTAGCCTCTCCAAGATGTTTTGAGCTTCCCTAGGACCTCCACCCACCGCGCAGCTGCCCTAAGCTAGACGGACACTCCGTAGATTGCCCGTCATGACATTCTTTACATCTGCACTCTCCCGTCTCTCACAAGCCGACGCCTGTTGTCGCCACTAACATGTCTCTTGATTCCTGGTTCTGTTAATTTCCAATCCACTCCACTCGATGCGTCCGAAGGGTCGACATGTGCATGGCACTGGCCGCGGGCCAAGATGCCTGGGGTACCCCTGTCCGCAAAACCCACTGTCATACATTGCTTCGGGTAGTCGTGGACCCCGCCCCCGGTGGTCCCGATGTTTTGGAGGACACCCTCCTCATCGAACGTGTCCTCTCCACCGGTGGGGCATACCATGCTGTGACCCCTATCGCGGATGTGTTCTAGACAGCCGGCAGCCTATTCCATCCCGACGTTCACGATCGCATCTGCGTCATCTCTGAAGGCCCTTCGACCGCACTCGCACACCATCTCGAAGTTGAACGAACCCTTGCGTTCGGTGATGGTTCTTCGCAAACCCATCTCACTCTCGCCCAGTTTGCTCAGATTCTCGAGTTTGTCAGTCGAACGACGATGCTGATTTGTGACTGCAAATTTCAGTCGCGCTCGTTGGATCTACGTGTTTTGCGGCGTTGACGCCGACTTTGCCGCCTTCGACGTTAGTGCGGAAAGCAAGCGAAGGGGTGGAGATGAAGGTCCAATATGGGGGGGAGGTGGTGGATGATTCGGTGTTCGAGTTGGGCGCAGAGACGTTTTTGGGACAGGTACCGTGGTCGGTCAATAACCCCCCGTCGGTGCAGGCGGTGAGTGTACTCTTCGTCAAAGTGATATGTCCGGATTCTGAGACTTTTCCGTAGCTTAGATTGATCAGTGCTTAGAAGGATGAGCCCCGGGAAAAGGCAACGGGGAGACTGTCACTGAATCTGTTTACAACCTCGATGCTCTGGGTTTTCGGCTTTCTTTGGGGTTTCAGGGTTTTACTACAGCTAATATATTTCTATACCGACGATTCCTGTCGTCAGTAACATGCTGGTTGTGTTATGAAAGGTGTATGGAAAAACGTTGATGAGTATGATTGTACAGATATGCTCATAAGGCATATGCTAATAATGCTATTCGCCTCGCTTTGGTAATTGTACCTAGCTCGAATTGCCCCATGCCTTTACCTCGTGGTATATAACATAAGTCGTTGCATAGTTTCTGACGTGTTGAGTGTCTTCCCTCCATCTCCATCAATCTTTTTCTTCACGCCCCTTTTGCAAACACGTCGACAACCTAGCTTACAATCGATACCACAACTTGAACTTCATCATGTCAAGCGTCCCACCACAATGCTCCGACAACAATGGTCCTCAGCCACATCTAGTAATCTCGGCTCATCCTGGCATTATCTGGACGCTCGCGTGT
>JBBPNR010001372.1:0-11107 GCA_038091015.1 Boletus vermiculosoides
GTAAGCAGAAGTGTGCCAGCATGCTTATGTAACTAAAATGCGAACTGTTCTACCCCTGAGTCCAAAGAAGGCAGTGGAGGATCTGTGAAATATAGATTACAGGGGATCCACATGTTGTGCACAAGTAATGCACAAGTAATGCAGACCTTTTGTTGTAGTTCACAGTGCATGACACCATGAACTGTTATTACAATGAAATCTCTGCATTAAAACTATGGGGTGGGCTCCATCAAGGTCCTGTGGGATGTGTGGATGTATGTCAGCCAAGGGGGGCAAAGTGAAACACAGTGATTGACAAACCAGGGATATGCGATGCAAGGCATACACTGGTTCAAGCAATGCAGCCCACAGCTCAACAAGGAGGTTGACAAGTTCAAAGCATTACTTATCAAAATTGAGAAGCGCCTACAAGCCCTTGTCAAACCATATGGAGGAGCTGAAGCATCAATTCTTGTGCTTTTGGAGGAGATGGAATATTATTGGATAATTCAGCTGAAGATAGACGATGTTGACCATTGGAGGCTGCTATATACTACACATTTTGTGAAACAAAAAGGAGGAACTAGAGAGGAGCTGTAGTAGCTGGGTGTTAAGAACTTCATTGGCACATCCAGAGTGACAACCCAAAGGGACATTACTTCTTGTGCTTGTGCTCCCTTCTGGTTGTAGTGGGGGATCTTGGTGTCATCACCAGAGTACCCTACTCGACAAACACACTGAATTGAGGATGTTTTCTGTTGGTGCTTGACTGAGCACACATCCACAAGGAACTTCACCTACTAGGACTCAGTGTCAGTATGAGGCAAGCCAGTACGAAGCTGGGGGCATACAGACAGATGCACACAATAGCTTCCAACTGTACTCTAGATTCAGAGTTGGTTGAGTGCTCTGCCATGAGTTGATGATCCTTGAGCCTCTATTGAGTTGAAGAAGACCTTGTAACTGACTCCTGTTATCCTAGAGGACATACATGAATTGTGATTGATTCTTCAGGTGACAGAGAAATGCTTAGTACTCCTGGAGCATCCAGGAGAGTAAAGACTGATATCTGATCATTTGTTGCATAGTGAGCATGTAGTACTGTGGAGGATTGGCAACCTTGTATGATAGAGTATAGCTCTCTCATACCCGCACAGTCTGCATCGGACCTGTTAGCCTCACTCGTGAGTGACAAGGTCAATTGCATTGATTGCACTCTTTGACAGGGTCATCAAACGGGATCTTGCTGACAACATCTGGTTGATACCTCTTGTCTGAGCATGTCTTGCACATAAAAGTGTAGGGGTGCATATAATGGCTTGTAAATGCATCTGAGCACTCAGCTGTGATGCTGTGTTATCTGAACGAACCTCACTGACAGTGGAACCAGACTGGTGTTGTACCAGATTTTCAAAAAGAAAGACGAGGACATATGAATCATGTCTGTCATGTTAGCTGTCATGTGCAACCTCACAAACGATTTTTGATCCCTGAGACCAGTCAGTAGCATGTTGTGAAATCGTGGAAGTCTACTTAGGAGAAGGATCAACAAGGCAAGGCTCGTGGACAGTTTACTTCTGCAGTTGATGCAGTTTTCTAGAATCAACAATCAGGGGATTTGGGTGAGTGTCCTATTGGTTCTGAAGAGCTTGTCATGCAAGAGCAGCCTTGCCACAAAGGGGATGGCAAGTCATGACACACCTCGGATGGACACATTTTGTGGAAAATGATCTTTCTGACATACCACCACTTGAACCTATTGCTAAACTAGACCTGTAAACGATGTAGATTCCCAGATGCAACAACAGGCATGTTGCATCATTTGGAACCTTGCTGAGGATGAAGAAGGGATTATGTTTATGTTGGGGGAGGACCTCATCACGACCTGTATTTCCGCAGGCCTTGAGTCCCTTGAGTCTCCCAGCAAACTTGTTGCACACGAGGTATGTCCATTCCAAATGCCCACACGCTCCTCACATATTTGTATGCCCACTTTTCAGACTGCCTACCTTGTCGGAAACCCTCTCCAACGGCATGCAAAGTATGGAAAGACCTCATCTTTACCCACCCACTCCTTCTCAACCTTGTACACACATGCATGGCGGGTGTCTGATCACCACTTGTGTTGTGTGTGCTCAATCTACTGACGAGTAATCCAAGATGATGACAAGAGTTTATTGATGCAGGGTTCATGTCAACGTTGAGGCATTTGTGTGACTGGACGGTGTAAGGTGTACATACCTTTTAGGGTTACATTCCCCCTATCCAACTTAATCCACTCACCTTTCCACTTGTCCGCACACATTTCCTATGTATTTTGGACTGCCTTAGTTTTAGCTTTCTGTAGTTGGACCCCTTGTTTTAGCTACATTATTTTTATGCTCAAAGCAATACTTTCTTATAGCTTATTCCCATAGTTACAACAAGTCTGGGTCATAACCCAGACTATAAAAACCTTGTATTTGGACTTGAAATATAGTTTTCTCCCCCTGCATTGATCACTCACTCAAGTCTCACCTGTCATTCTCATTTGTATCATATCCAGCCCTCATCCTAGGCCATTTGTATCTATTCCAGCCCTTGTCCTAGGCCTTCCTTTTCGTTTCTGGTCCTCATCCTTGACCGGATTTCCCTATCCGCTCACTTTCATCTCATGCTTTTTTTCCTTTTTTAGTAATCTTTGTCATCTCGTGCTGTGGTAAGTCACCAGCAAACCCTTCATACTGACAACCTGACGACAAACCCCTTGGGACAACTCTCCCCTTGCACCCACACACTTATTATTTACTTTACAGCTGGAGCTCACTGCAAGGGGGTTTTTCCAGGGTTGTTGAGCAGGACACGCTGACTTACACCACAGCAACAGTCACCTAGTCAACCTCTGCCATCATCACATCATTTTTTTTTTCACACGTCACTTCCCCTTTGAAAATCCTCTACCTTCCATTTATTGGAAGAAAGTCTATCCTCTCGACAAGAGTTCACTCCCCAAATTCGAATCCATTCTCTTCCTTCCGTTGTCGTCATGGGGATCATCATCAATCTCTCCAATCATCGGATCACCCCATCTGATCTCTGGTTGTTTGATCACCATTATCCTTGCCATCATCTTTTTTTTCAGCTAGCTCAAAGCTCTGTTGAGGGTCACCATTGCTGCTCGTGATCCATCAGTGCTCATGATCCCAACCTCTGCTCATGAAGCTCTTGGCTCTCACCATCCTGGGCTTACACCTCATGCACAGGATGATCTTCACTATCACTGTGCCATTACCCTGATCATCGCCTGTCATCTCTCCTCCATCAACTCAAATCCTCTTCGCCCTCACTCAAAGTCAGGATCTCCCTTCAATCATTGCCGTCGTCGTTCATGGTCCAGATGGGACCCTTTCCCTTTGTCATTGACATCAGAACTCACAGCCCTGACATTCACATGCTCTACAACCATCACCATTGCCATCTTTGCCACCATCACCTTCACCATCATCTCCCTTCCATTAATGTCCACACATCTAGCTCTTTGCTCTCACTGTCCTCATCCTACACCTCACATGCAGGACGATCTTTGCAATCACTGTGCCATCACCCTGATCATTGCCCATTGTCTCCCCTCTGTCAACTAAAATCCTTTTTGCCCTTGCTGGAAATCAGGATCTCCCTTTGATCATCGCCGTCGTCATTCATGGTCCAGATGGGACCCTTTCCTTTTGTTGTTGCCATCAGAACTCATGGCCCTGATGTTCACATGCTCTACGACTTTCGCCATCACCATCACCATCATCCTCACTCATCACTTCCTTGCCGCTAGCTCAAATATTTTTCTTTTTATTTCCTTTTCTTTCATCTTGCCACCTCCTACACTGTTGAGCTCATAGTCCTGACCATCACCACCATCTCCCTTGTTGTTGGAAAGATCATTCCTCACATTCCCCATCATCTTCATCTCCATCTCCATTGTCCTCACTCATAGCAAGACTTACCTTCCAATTGCCACCATCGTTGCTTGTGACCCTCCCATTTTTTTCATTTTTTTTTTGCTACCAGAGCCCATAACCCCATGTTCACATGCCCATCACCTCCTCTCGCCTAGCCCAAATTCCTTTTGCCCAGGCCAGTATTCAGGTAGCCCTTTTGATCATGACCATCGCTGCTTATGCTGGGGGAGGGACCCCTCCTTTCGTCATTGCCATCAGAACTCACAGCCCTGACATTCACGTGCACCCATCATCTTTGCCCCTGTCCGCCTTACTCACACCTCACATGCACTTCACAACCTTTGCAACCCTCTCCCTCATCCTCATCATCGCTGTCTACCTGCATCTTTGTCATTGTGCGTCACTATCTTTTTTTTCACAGCTGTCTCATTATCATCCATGCTGCTGCCAAGCTACCTCTTGCAGCTTCCTTGTTGAGGCACCATGGATGCACCCAGATTCAACACCAAGGTCTCGACACAGCTACCTTCGTTTTTAGAACACATCGACCTTCTAGCAATGAACCTTGGACTTACTGACACAGAAAAGATCAAGGTCACCATTTGGTATGCTGACTTAGAGGAAGCTGAGCTTTGGGAGACATCATGCCAGGTATCCATGCAGACACCAGATTGGTCAGCGTTCGTCGCTGAAGTCCAGCGCTGGTACCCGGGATGCAACAACGACCACAAGCTCTACGTTCCAAAACCGTCACCATCGTTTCCTGCCTATCCAACACCATCCTCTGAGCCACCCTGTCCTGTTGTCCACATGGATCTCATCTCTTCACCCTCACCAGCGGTGTATCCTGTTGAACATACAATGTTGCAGGACGTTGCACCTAGTAATGTTTTATTCGAAATCATTGATGCTGACCTTCCATTTTCTATTGCAACAGATGAACTCGACACACCCTGTCTAGCATGGCAGGAATCCGACCGGACTGATGATGCAGGCGGTCCGGACACTCTCACATCAATTTCAAACTCTTCGCCATCATCTAGTATTATATCTTTCAAAGTTTCATGTGCTAACCTTTCTTCGTCTTTCACAGCGGCTGGGGTTTCCACTCTGCAGACAGTGGTGCACGATGTACCCACCACTGACATTAGGGATGACCCAGATCCCCCAAGACGTGTAGATATTTCTCCTCTTCTATCCATATTCACTTTGCAGCTGCCATCATTTCCTAATCCATTGTCTTGCGTATCCAACAAGTTGTCATCCACTTTGTTTACTGAACCCTCTCTTAGTCCGTCATCTCCAGGACTGCACGCTTCGTCTTCACCCTTGCCACTCTTGTCCCTTTTGAGTTTATCACCTGCTCGTATTTTATCTATTCTGCCCCCCTTCGAGCGGTCATTATCTTTATCCACTTCACCGTTGTCACTGCTCTTGTCCCCTTCTGACATGTTGCCCTCCTTATCTGCTTCACCACTTTTGTCACCTTTCATTTCATCCAAACTGCCATTTTGTTATCTGTTTCACACAGGATGCCCCATTCAAGTCCAACATCTTTGGACCCATCTGCTTCGCTATCCTTCTCTGTCAGTTCAGACTGCATGCCTCTCCATCCCCCTCATCGCCTTGTCTCTTTTCAGAATTATTGCCCTTTGTCACCTTATCTGCCTTGTCCTCTTTCATTCCATCCGTCCCTTTATCCACTTTGCTACTCACACCACCTTCTCAACCACATCTACCATTACCTGCACCGCTGCTGTTTTCATCACCACATTCGCTGTTATCCATACTGCTGCTGTTTTCTCAGTCATGCTCACCATTGTCCGCACCACCACAGTTATTCATCTCTGCTTGGTCATTACCCATTTCCTTATCTGACGGGTCCTCTTCAGATATGTCATCTTCCTTATCCATTTCGAGTCAATCTTCCCCTTTATCTCCTGTGCTACATGCCTTGTTGTCCTTTCCCCCACTCTCTGCCTTCTTCCATCCTTTGGCCTCCCTGTTCCACTTACTGTCCATGTTCGCCCTGCCCATTCGATGGCGTGCTTCTCCTTTGATCCAGGGATCCGCTCATTTTAACTATTTTTTTTTACTTTCTTCAGGGCATCCTAACCAACTCCAGCATCATTAGATGACTAGGAGGCCATCAGGAAAAGTCCCCATTGGAGGAGAGAGGTCCTAGGTGCCTAGACACTCTCTGTTTTCATTCCTAAAATTTTCACCTCAAATTTCACATTTTCATCTCAATTTTTATTTGTGAAATTGACTTTCGTTGGTGTTTCGACCTCAGTTTTTATTTGTTCAAACCTCTTGACACTATCTTCTAGCTCACTCATCTTTCTCTATCTGAAAAACACCATGATATGTATTTGTCTCACCCCGGTTTTCATCTGGTGATTTCTGTCTCACCCTGGGTTTAGGCCAGCGCTCATCGCTCATTGTTTATTCATCAAAAAACAACACAAAAGGACAGAAAAAGGAAACAAACATATCTCGTATAGTCTATCCCTTTTTTTGAACATCTATTGCGGCCACTCTTCTTCCTTACCAGACTCTAGTGTCCTTGAAACCCCACTACTATGTACCATTCTGCTCTTTGAATGGGCATAGGACACTGCGCACGTTAACTGTTTGTTCTCTTCTTTGATCCAGTCATCCCAATCATCTCTTCATTTTGGATCTGATGCAGGAATAGATGCGAAAGAAGCACAAGGAAAACAAGTCGGATCAGACACTCACAATCAGTTTCATTTTGCTCAGTCTTATCACTTCATACTTATGTCTTTCCTTTATATCATATCATTTTTCATGTTTAGGCTTCCATTGCGGATATCAAGCAGTCAGACTACACTGGAAGTTGAGTGAGATGCTCTCAGCTTGTGCTGTGGACATCGGGCATTGGCCTTGGACAGACTGCATTGGACTGCATTGGACATGCACAGACACAGTCCCTATCTCGACGAAGTGACATGCAGCTTTCCCTATCCACTCGTCCCACAGGAATGGTCCACCCCATTTCATGCTTATTGCATTATTGCCTCCTGTCATCATCCTACTCGTCTCCACTACTGCTGCTGTCATCATCATCCTACTTGTTACAATCAGTTCATTATCTCCATCTGCAACAATCCATCCATCCTTGTGGATTTGTGGTGGTCAGAACTGACTAGGGAATGATCTGTCCCCATTTCATTGTCGTCGTCATTGTCATTAGCGTGACACCCCTGTTGTCACCCACAGTCATAGCCTCCCACTTCCCGATTGTCATGGTCATGGTCATTGTCATCACCATCCCTCATTCCATCGGACTGATTAGAGAACAGTCCATCCCAGTTTCAAGATTGTTGTTGTTGTTGTTGCATCCATTATCACCATCACCATCATCATCGTCCCCTGTTTCGTGATCACTGTTGTTGTCATCATTAGCATACTACCCTCATCGCCACCCACCATCATTGCCTCCACTCCCTGATTGTTGTTGTTGTTGTTGTCCCTCACAGTTGTTGGACTGACTGGGGACAGTCAGAATTCAAAGTCCCCCTCAGATGTAAGGTGTACATACCTTTTAGGGTTACATTCCCCCTATCCAACTTAATCTGCTCACTTTTCCACTTGTCCACACGCATTTCCTATTTTGGACTGCCTTAGTTTTAGCTTTCCATAGTCGGACCCCTTTTTTTAGCTACATTATTTTTATGCTCAAAGCAATACTTCCTTATAGCTTATTCCCATAGTTACAACAAGTCTGGGTCATAACCTGGACTATAAAAACCTTGTACATATTTGGACTTGAAATGCAGTTTTCTCCCCCTGCATTGATCACTCACTCAAGTCTCGCCTGTCATTCTCATTCGTATCTATTCTGGCCCTTGTCCTAGGCCTCCCTTTTCATTTCCAGTCCTCATCCTTGACCAGATTTCCCTATCCGCTCACTTTCGTCTCACGCTTTTTTTCCTTTTTTAGTAATCTTTGTCATCTTGCACTGTGGTAAGTCACCAGCAAACCCTTCATACTGACAACCCAACGACAAACCCCTTGGGATGACTCTCCCCTCACACCCACACACTTATTATTTACTTTACAACAGGTATGGGTGAGGCTGGCATGAATGTACTCATGAGTCTGGGGGGGTTGGGATGTGTTAGTGGGATAGGCAGGGGAGTGTCAGCATAGGCACATGTGTGGGCATGGGCATAGGGGATGGGAGACACCGGATCAACTCAGAGGATGGCAAGGACACGGTAATGTTGGCAAGGAGGGTGTTGGGTTTGACACATACATGTGCAATTGGGGATATGCTCCGAGTCGTTGATGCTACTTTTTTGCATGCATGCAGCAGGTGAGGTTGTAGCACTAGTTATGTATTGTTGCTGTATGTGGTTTGTATAAGTTATCTTCAAGATGGGATGGCACCTTTGTGAGTGAGCCAAGATCTGGGCTTGGATGTTTGGATATTTTGCAGGTTTCCAGGAGATGACTGACTTCAGGCTGCCAGAGACTCATTCATATATAGAGTTACAACAAACACTACCATGATACATGGGGTACTACTTGAAAATCTCCCCAAGACAGCACAGCAACTACAAGATGTCTAGCGTTCATATCTTCTGTGTGAGACAACGTGGGGGAACATTCTCAAGTAGCTGCATGACAATAGGATGATTGAATGGACAGATGAATCTTCCAAGATAGCGCAGCAGCTACAAGATATCCACCATCTGTATACTGTGTTCTAGATAACGTGGTGAAACATTCTTGAGTAGCTGCACGATGATAGGGTGGTCGGATGCAACACATTTGTATTCATTGTGGGATAGAGGAATGAGCAATAACACACTGAAAGGCTGTCTGAGATGCACAAAAAGCCACAATGCTCTGGTAAGCTTGTTGTATGAATGTGGTACAAAGTGTGATAGGGAAGGTGAATGTGCATCAGAATCACTGTCCCTGCCATCCTCATTGAGTGGGGTGAGCAGATTGGCATCATCATCCACAATCAGGTGGTCAAAAGGATGGGCAGGGTCAAGAAGGCACTGCAACCATGGATGCATGAGCACCAGATTGTTCAAGCCAGACAAGTCCTCTGTTGTCTTGATCTCAATGTTCCTGAGTCTGGGTGTTATGCTACAGTAAGAACGCTGAGAATCATCACTCAAGGCCAATGGGCCTTTCAGTGGAAATATGATGCAAGACAGGCTCAATTGGCAGCTGGAAAGATGTGGTGATGGGAGAATGATGAGTTGGTCATATAGCATTAAAGCCAAGTTGAGATATGATGGCATCTGTAGTTCCACAATCAAATTGTCCATCTCATCATCTTCAATCAGCAACAGGATATAAGGTGATGCTGGCAAGCAATATACACCAATCTCTGCAGAAAGACAGCTGTTATAGTCTGATGCCTTCCCTGTCCAGGCTAGAATGCTGACATCGCCTGACTGAGTCAGGACCTCTTGTAACAGGTAACCCAGAGTGTGTTTCTGGCCCTTGCTGTACATGACTGGAATGGAGACGTCAAATATATTGGAGAGGAGGTAGGCTATAACCTCTTGTTTCGTGGTGAAGTGTGCTGCAGCAAGACAAAGTTTCTGCTGTACATTATCTGATCCAGGAAGAGATAGGATCCTCAGATGATGTTTTCATGCGAGTCACAAAATGCTTACCTTGAGTAACAGGATCTGGAGATTGCTCATGCACATGCAGGATCTGGATGAGGCTATCCACTCTCTGTCGGGAATTGGCATGCAGGTTGTGAAGTTGCTATTCAAGATGGGTATTTTTGCTGCCTGATGGACAGGGGTGTGAATGAACAGTGCATTAGGGTGGCCATGGGTGCACTCACGAAGGGTCTTGATGGTGTTATTGAGACTCTCCACTGTGTGCTGGGAGTTGGAGAGCTGCTTACAGAGCTGCTGGATGGTTTGCTTGAGATGTGCTATTTTATTGTCTAATTGACACAGAAGTCAATGAAGCATGCCCCAGAGTGGTGATAGACGCACTCAAGTCCTCCTCCTGTGCACAAAAGGACTTGATTGTCTCTTTGAGATTGGTTCTTTCCACCCTCACACATCTGATTTGCCAGACTGCGAAAATCTACAGCAGTCAACAATGCAGGGATGCACACAGCGAGATGGAAGCACATTTACATGATCAGAGTGTGGTGAGGGAAGGATGTCACGGAGACTGCGAAGGGTTATTGTCTTGTCTCCTGCCATTGCAAGGTTGTAGTTTGCTAAGATAGCCATTGTTTCAATGCGAGTTGGATGCTGGATGATAGATCCGATTTGCTTGTGAGTCATAGTGTCCCAGAACGAGACCAATGAGTTTGCAGAAGCTGTGATGAATATGCCATTGCTTGTGAGGGTGATGCACCTGGGTTCATGGTTGCTGTCAATTTGCCATTGAGAGAGAGTTGTCCCAGTGGACATGTCAAGACAGTGGATGTTGCCATTGCGAGATAGTGCAAAGAGTTGCTTGCCATTGTTATGATATGTAATATTTTCAAACTTTTCTTTACGAACACTTGTACAACATTTCACTTCATATTATTTGACACATTGCATGTGACCGTGGGAAAGGTCACCTGATCACAATGATGTCATAGCACGTGTTATTAATTTCCGCTTTTCTCCCATGCTGCTATACTTCTTTTTCCCATCATCAACTTCTATTTCCCACACCCGTGTACTTTCATTTGACCATACTTAGTCACTACTATTTAGAGCACTTGGTCCATGCTCACTTCTCAACAGTATATATACCTGTACATTATATCGTAGCACCTCAGTCTAATCCACTTGTCATCATGTCTACCTGGCATCTACAGTTCAGGCTTGAACCTTGATTAAGGACTAAGGCTATCCTTTTTTCCATCTTGTCCCATCTGCCAGCTAGTGTTCTGCTGTGTCGAGTCTGGCTAGTGGTTGCTCCTAGAGAAACCACAACAGCCATCACTGGTCCAAGCAAGGGTTTGGTTGAATGTTGAGTTGACTTTGATTGGGGTGTTGATGAGGAGGCAGCCATCTTGACTATCATGGATCCGAACAGACTTGCCATCCCACATGGCAATGGCAATGAGGCATCTGTCAGGTGAGAATTTGACTGTGGCAATGGTGAAGTGGTCTTTGAAGGGGCCAAGCAGTTGCTGACCAGTCGAGAGCGACCAGACACAGACAGTAAAGTCATATGATCTG
>JBBPNR010001373.1:0-11095 GCA_038091015.1 Boletus vermiculosoides
CAATAGCAAGTGAGTGATCTAATGGGTGCATAACTAAAAGTGTTACTAAAGAATGCATGTTTATTATTATTTTGAATTGAAAGGGAGAAGTAAGTCATACATACCAATCAACATGATAGTAATGGACTCATTTCATATCTACTGCAATTCTTGTATTCTCAGGCAGTAAGTTGTATGACATGGATTGAAAAGGACTGTGGCTGATAAACTGACATTTGTTCTCACATAACATGATAGGGGGTAAGCAGTTTGATGTATGGGCCCAAGACAAAACTGATGATGTCAACACATGCAATGATTCTTGGATATAAAGCTAGTAAGTGAAACCAACATTCTATTGACAACTTCATCTCTTCATTTACTATTCCAATTATAGTTTGTAAGTGACCTAGTGTGCATTTTGAGGTAGTGCATTAATCACAGGCTTGTGATTTGTGAATTTCAATAGTTTGTAAGTGATCTCATGTGGATTTGAAATAAGAATGCTGATGATCAGCATCCCTCCTGCTGCTCTCTCATTGATAGGAAGTAAGTGGTCTTATGTGGAATTAATACAAGAATACTGCTGATCAGGATATGTATATCCTGCTCCTTTCCTATTGATAGCAAGTAATTGGTCTGATTTGAATTGAATTGAGAATACTACTGATCACCATATCCCCTATTGCTCTTCTATTAATAGGGAGTAAGTGCTCTCATGGATATGAAATGAGAATGGTGTTGATCAGCATGCCTTCTGCTGCTCTTCCATTGATAGTTTGTAAGTGGTTTGATGTGGATTTGAAATGAGATCATTGCTAATGGGCATTCCTCATGCTACTTTTCCATTGATAGCAAGCAAGTGGTTTTATATGGATGTGAAATGAGAATGCTGCTGATCAACATGCCTTTTGCTGCTCTCCTATTAATAGCAAGTAAGTGGTCTCATGTGGATTCAAAATCAAAATGCTGCTGATCAGTATGCATCCTGCTACTCTCCCATTAATAGGAAGTAAGTGGTCTTATGTGGATTTGCAATGAGAATGCTGCTAATCAACATCCTCCTGCTGCCCCTCCATTGATAGCTTGTAAGTGATCTGATGTGTATTTGACACAAGAATGCTGCTGATCAACATGCCTCCTGCTACATTTCCATTGATAGAATGTAGGTGATCTGATATGGATTTAAAATGAGAATGCTGCTGATTAGGATGCCTCCTGCTGCTCTTTCATTGATAGGGAGTAAGTCATCTTATGTGGATATGAAATGAGAATTGATCAACATACCTCCTGCTGCTCTTTCATTCATAGCTTGTAAGTGGTCTAATGTGGATTTATATAAAAGGAGAATGCTGTTAATCAGCATGTATTCTACTATGATAGGGAGTAAGTGGTCTAATATGGATATGGATGTGAATGCTGCTGATCAGGATACCTCCTACTGCTCTCGCATTAATAGCAAGTAAGTGGTCTGATGTGGATTTGACATGAGAATACTGCTGATCAACATGCCCCCTGCTACTTTTATATTAATAGATTGTAAGTGGTCTGATGTGGATATGAAATAAGAATACTGTTGATTAGAATGTCTCCTGTTGCTCTTCCATTGATAGCAAGTAAGTGGTCTAATGTGAATTTGACCTGAAAGTGCTGCTAATCAGGATGCATCCTGCCACTCTTCCATTGATAGTTTGTAAGTGCTTTGATCTGGATTTGATATAATAATACTACTAATCAGCATCCATCCTGCTGCTCTCCCATATATGTATGTAGGAAGTAAGTGATCATGTGGATGTAAAACAAGAATGCTGTTAATCCACATATCTTCTGCTGCTCTCCTATTGATAGGGAGTAAGTGGTCTAATACAGATTTAAAATGGGAATGCTGCTGATTAGGATGCCTCCTATTGCTCTTCCATTGATAGGGAGTAAGTGGTCTAGTATGGATATGAATAAAAATGCTGCTGATCAGGATGCCTCCTACTGCTCTTCCATCAATAGTTTGTAAGTGGTCTGATGTGGATTTTATATGAAAATGCTGTTAATCATCATGTCTCTTGCTCTCCCATTGATAGGGGGTAAGTGGTCTAATATTGATATGAAATGAGAATGCTGTTGATCAACACACCGTCTGCTGCTCTGCCATTGATAGCTGGTAAGTGAACTAATGTGGATTTGAAAGGAGAATTCTCCTAATCAGCATATCTCCTGCTACTTTCCAATTGATAGCTTGTAAGTGATCTGGTGTGGATTCAACACAAGAATGCTGGTGACTAGCATGCCTTCTGCTGCTCTTCCACTGATAGCCTGTAGGTGATCTTATTTGGATTTGAAATAAGAATGCTGTTGATCAGGATGTCTCCTGCTACTCTCTCATTGATAGGGAGTAAGTAACCTGATGTCAATATGACATGAGAATACTGCTAATTAGGGTGCCTCCTGCTTCTCTTTTGTTAATAGCAAGTAAATGATTTCATTTTAACTTGCAATGAGAAAACTGCTGATCAGCATACCTCTATTGCTCTCCCACTGATAGCAAGTAAGTGGTCTGATGTGAATATAAAATGAGACTGCCACTAATTGGTATGTCCCCTGCTGCTCTTTCATTGATAGCAAGTAAGTTATTTGATGTGGATTTGACATAAGAACACTGCTGATCAGCATGCCTCCTGCTATACTCCCATTAATAGTTTGTAAGTTGTTTGATGTGGATTTGACACAAGAATGCTACTGATTAGAATGCCTCCTGCTACTCTCCCATTGATAGCGAGTAAGTGGTATAATATGAATTTGATCTGAGAGTGCTGCTAATTAGGATGCCTTCTACTACTCTTCCATTAATAGCAAGTAAGTAGTCTAATTTGGATTCGATACAAGAATGCTGTTAATTAGCATGCCTCCTGCTACTCCTCCATTGATAGGAAGTAAGTGGTCTGAGCTCTGATGTGGATTTGATATAAGAATGTTGCTGATCAGCCCCATTGGTAGTGAGTAAATGATCTGATATGGATGTGACATGAGAATGCTACTGATTAGAATGCCTCCTGCTGCTCTCCCATTGATAGCAAGTAAGTGATCTGATTTGAATTTGTAATGAGAATGTTGCTGATCAGTATGCCTACTACTCTCCTCTTGATAGCAAGTAAGTAGTTTGATGTGGATCTAAAATAAGATTGCTGCTGATTAATATGTCTTCTGCTGCTCTCCTGTTAATAGCTTGTAAGTGGTCTCATGTGGCTATGAAATAAAAATACTGCTGATCAGGATTCCTCCTGCTTTTCTTCTATTGATAGCGAGTAAGTGGTTTCATGTGGATTTGAAATGAGAATTTTGCTGATTAGCATGCCTTCCACTGCCTTTCCATTGATAGCAAGTAAGTGGACTGATGTGGATTTAACATGAGAATGCTATTGATCAGTATGCCTCCTGCTACTCTTCTATTGGTAGGAAGTAAGTGGTTCAATATTGATCTGAAAGGAGAATCCTACTTATTCTTCTCTGCCATTTTTGTTGCCATGTCTATTGCACTTATAGTTTGTAAGTGCTTGTATGTATATGCATCAGAGAGTGGAGGATCAATTGATGTCCATTTTTACCACTTTTCTATCAACAGAAAGTAAGTGGTCTAAATTAAATTCACAAGAAGAGAATCTATTGGCTGACATTAATTCTTCTACTGCCTTTCATTTCATAGAGGGTAAAATATTGATGTGCATTAATGATATGGATATCACTAATACACATACACCCACTTCCAATACATTCTTCAAAACAGAATGTAAGTAATCTAATATGTAATGCAAATGTGCATTGTATTCATTCAAGCTTTTTATTTCACTGTCTCAACTCTGGACTCCACAATAATTTTGAAATTTCCTAAATTTGGATGTGCTTAGCTGGTAAGTGCTATTTTGCTACTTTTATAGTTGTGTATTGATCAATTTATATTCCTGTAGGATGTAAGTTCACTTTGTCATGCAATATGTTTTTGTTATTTACATTTATGCTTTGTTCACACCCAGGCAGTAAGATATTCATCTAATAATTTCAATATTCCTATTTATAATTTGAATAGACTGTCAGCTTTTGTCCTTAACACCCATATGTCCCAGCTAATGTTGTTCAGATTGTCATCCAGCCTCAATGTCACACTGTAAATTTTCATCATTTGATTAACCTACATACATATTTGCTGAAATAATCTTATATCTTTCAGGTTTCTCTTTCACAAAAAGAGGGAATATCTATGGCATGTATATTCTTGAACATATATTTATTACATGAATTTTTATGTATTTCAGGCTGAGAAGACAGCCAATTCATGGAAAAGGGTTCTTCAAAATGGCATTGGTAATCCAATGAATTCTGGATATTGATAATTTTTACATCTTTATTAATAGACCTTATACTGCTTCTTCAATATTCCTTTACTCTTTTCCAAAACAATTCTGAAAACCCCTTCTCCTTGGCAGTACAAAAGTATGAAGCATCTGGAATATCTGCTCAGGTGTCCAAGGAACTTGATGAGGTCCTTGTCAAATATTCTGCTGCCAGTAACAGAGAGGAAAAGGTGAAACTTGTCATGGATGTACTCTTGCACCACCCTGTGTGTAAGTAATCAAGTTACATGGTTTTTATGTACATATGATATTAACTTGACCTCATGATATAGGCTGAATATCATGGCTCACCATAGAATGTGCAGTTCTTTTCTTCTTGGAATATAAGGCAAATGGACCTCAAATTGGATGTCTGATTATGCAGGCCAAAGATGCAAGTGGTGTAAGATAATATCAGGGCTATTGCTGATGGCAAGAACATGACCTTGGTTGGCTGCTACAATGTATAGACAATGACTCCAATTCCCTTCCACATGTGAGATACATATATGTGGTGTAAACAGCCATGGGCTTTTGTCACTTGACCATGATACTGGATATTGTAAACTGCCATGTCATAAGCACCAGGACTATGGTGATGAAATCGGCTGAATGAACATTCCATCTGTGTTCGTGGGACTCTAGTCGTATATATACACATAGACTTACGGACGCCAGCAAGTTCGGGGTGCGTCTTCACGATTTCGAGCATGTGGAGGGGTTTAGGAGATCTCGATCAAGAAGAACCGGAGCGTCACCGTTGAAAGCGATGCGTTCGAGGGAGCTGACAATCGGGTGGAGGATAGTGCAACCACCCATTAAACACCAGAAATGGTCAGTCTCAACTCTCAAGATGACATCTAGCTATGACCGACGTACAGTTACCAATACCGCATGGAAGCTAGCAAAGTCACGAGCCTGTTCGATGAGAGCGAGAGGAAGACGGTACGCGTAGATCTGGTTGTAGATCAGCTGGATGTTGACGTAGTTCAAGATATTCCAGGCATTCCCCAGACTCGGAATCGTGGGGCGGCCAAATAAGTACTAGTCACGAACAGCTTGAGCACCGAAGAGGGGTTGTGCAGCCTTTGCGGTAGCCTTGAACTCAGAAGGAGCGTATACGCTCTCGATGTGTCCCTGGAAAGCCTGTCAAACGTGGAATCGAATCAGTCCACATGCCCTGCCCTTGTGGAACTAGAAGCGTGGTGGAACGTACCGGCTAGTCAATCCAGGGCTTGAGGAAACGGTCATTTCCGGGTTCGATAGTTTCGATGGGGACGTACTGGTATCCACCGAAAGGGGGGACGACCATGGTTTCATTAACAAGAATGATCTTGTTGTTTGGGAGGGGAGGGGATAGAAAATGTTCAGAATATGAGGTACTTCTGCGTGAGTCAGTTGGTAATTATCCTTAAAATCTCGCGATCTGGTCGAATCTAGGCGTGTCGACAAACACCAAACAGTCACCATCACATCCTGGGTGTCGGGCTTGAAGTTATCCGCGCTGCATTGCTCTGCGTTCCCGGTGAGGGTGTTGATAAACTGAACATCCTTAACATG
The DNA here is from genome assembly GCA_038091015.1 of Boletus vermiculosoides. Lineage (NCBI taxonomy): Eukaryota > Fungi > Basidiomycota > Agaricomycetes > Boletales > Boletaceae > Boletus > Boletus vermiculosoides. Next base: position 5,919 of record JBBPNR010001373.1, read on the forward strand.
AGAATTCGACGTCAAGGGTACTACGGACCCACTCACATGAGTCTTTCCGGAGCCCGTTGGTCCCATGATACTTTTTTTTTCAAAACTGCTTCAATACGCGGACAATAATCCTGGATGAGGATACTCACACAATGATAATGTCTCTTGGGTCTGTCTTGAAGTGTTTGGCCGTGAAGCTTTTTGCAAAGTTGTCGTTGTCGACAATAGCGGGTGTCAAAGTTGAGTCACCTTGAGGTACATAAAGGCGGTGTGCACCTCAGCTTTTTGCGCTATCCTCCATCCTAAAGGTACGCCAGCATCAGTCCACAAGGTATGCAGTTGAGGGATCAGTGTCCCACACCACACTCAGGTTCTATCTCTGCCCTGAAAGCATTTCGCTTACCTGCCTCTCTACTAGCCACCCATGGACGAAGGAATAGTCCATCGTGAGCCCTTCGAAGTAAGGTAGAATTGACACAGAGCCTATCGACCCATGTTTTGACCTCTGAGCAGCATTTCCGTTAACGTCGAATACAGACGGAGGTCACGGTGCAATGCAAAGCAGGTTGAAGCAGGGTTGAAGAGAGTTAGTAACGTATGCCGTCACTCACCACTTGTCAGCAAATGCCAGTTTAACAGATACTCGGAAGGTCGAAGCAAACTGTTCCATCCGCCGAAACAGAAGCCCATTCTCCGCCTCTTACGGATTACTCTCAGACAGACGAAGCACATAGAAGGACGGATCATGGACATGCTCAGGAAGCTGAGGCCCGGGAAACTAGCGTGACGGAGCTCTCTCCGTCTCCAGCAAACGTGGGGAAACACATTCGGATAGACATAGTAAAACCTACAGAGATTGGCAAGGACCCCAGGAATCTCTTGCGTTGGACTCTGCACCTCAGACTACCGCAGAGTGACATTCTAAAAAAGACACTGTGAGAACCCTCAGACGGTTCAAGGGCCTCAGCAGGTAACCGAAAAACATCCTGCGAGAGTGAACGTAAAGGACCTTAGAAAGGATGATGTCCTGATAGCGTACGTGATAAAAATCTCGACCGTGAATTGTCTGACTTGATATCCCCAAGCGCCATGGGACTCTGGCAAGAGTACGGTGAGACAAACAGCAAGTAGTGGACTGTTCACTCATATGCCGTCAGTTCATACGATCCACAAGTGAATATGACACTCAGGGGGTAGGCCATATGTTGGAATCGTTTACAAGGCAAGTCCTTGGTACCGGATTCTGGGACCAGGAGAGTGGGCGGTACGTAGTCCTGATGGATACACCGGGATTCAACAACCCACATATATCCGATCTGGACGTTTTGAACAGGATCTCTGATTGGCTCATCTCGAGGTGATGCATGATGTCTAATAGCCCGTATTTCATGCCTACACTTTCGTCCTCACAGGTACAACACGAATAAGCTTCTCTCTGGGATTTTATATCTCCATCGGATAACGGACAATCACACGGCCGGTACGTCGCTGAAGAACCTCCAAGTATTCCGAAAGCTGTGCGGAAGAGGCGCTCTAGCGAATGTATACCTCACTACGACAATGTGGGATGAAGTCGAGCCGAATGTCGGCGAGAGGAGGTTGGACGAGCTCAGGACAGATTACTGGAAGACGATGACTATTCAAGGAGCCCAGGTAGCTCGCTGCAGGGATGACGATGACCCTTCGAAGAAGCCCATCCGACACATCCTCACCCGGGAGAGCCCTAGCGTGGTGCAGCTACAGCAAGAGATGGTCGAGCTGAAGTTGGAGTTCAAAGAAACTGGAGCTGGGAAAGAACTGTATTCTCAGCTGGAGGAGCTGGTCGAGAAATAAACGAAACTTCTACGGAGTACCGGCAAGGAGAGGAAGGCACCAGCTGCAGAGCCGAGCGTGTTGGTGGATCTTCAGACAGAGTATGATGATTTGCGGGCGCAGACGGACGACAAGTCGCGTGTAGTGGAGGACTGAAGTTGCCACGGTTGAATTTTCTCCGTTTATTTCCTTGAGATGAGACTGGTGGTGAGCCGAGGTCAAATGTCGATGCGTCATTTAACGCTTATGACCTACAGCTGCATCAATGGGGGGATCCAAGATTCTCAACGTTTTGAGCCTTGGAAGAATCGGATACGTATCTGCCGCAGGATCCCCGGACATGATGTTAGATATGCATATACGTGTCCTCATGGTGTTTGGTTTCCATCTATGGCCGACAAGAAATAATCACCACGCACTGCGCATAGGAAGAGACAAAGTTACTTCATTTCTACTTCATAGTACACTTTGGCATGGTATTTACATCCAAAGGTATGTACAAGATACCGCGACATCATCGCTCAGACAATTTTCGAGTCTTACCCGGCACCCGTCCGGAATTTGATGTCCGTTTTTATACCAGCCAATCCAACTCCCCGATGCCTACAGTGACCGAGAATGCGATGACAAATCGAGAGATAGCAGAGGGCGTAATTGATACTTAGCCCGTCCGCCAGGATCAAGTTCAACGTTAGTGAAGCTCTTTGGAACCGATGGCGGCTCTATTGCCGAGGCTGGGTGGTGGAGGAAGAGTTGGGGGATCTACGGAGGATGTGACAAGTTCTGGTTAGGGTGGGGCAAAAGGCAATGGGGTAAACGAATGAATGTTCTATATAACATGAGAGATAAGTGTACGGTTGCGCACCCACCCAAACTACGTCACATTCACATGTTGGCGCTGACCGGGCGTTCTGGCCCCTTCTACATGTCTTTCCGGAGCTCGAATGGTTGCAGAGAAATGCTGCCGACCGTTCCCGCGACGCTTGAGGGTACCATAGTTGTGACCTACAATCTCGGCGAATAATACTTCTGGGCAGACTCCACGTGCATAGACGAGGAAGGTACGCAAAGAGAGCCATACAAATCGTTCTCATGAGCGCTATCTTTAGTGGACGATTTCCGGTCGGTCCGCTTGGAGCGAACTACCGCGCGTAGGGACACTGTAGGATGTGCTCAACTCTCTTGTGAGACCTGGGGTAACAGACCGTTGGCTGTAATGCCTACCTTCTCACACAGATCTCGTGGTCACCCTAGGTATCTAGGGCGTAGACCTTCCAAAAGAGACTGCTCTCGCCGCGACGTATATTCATCACGAATCGCCAGGTCTACTTTGAGCGCAGCTCTCTCCAGTGCTGCGAATCCCTGGACGACTCCAATTCGCCATTCCATCTTCCATTCATCAGGCGAGCAACGGCGAGCAGCGCTTGACAATGTAGTGCAGGGCCCGGATAAGTCCGGCATCGCGGGACCCGAGGTGTCATTGGTCGGGGTGTCCTCGCAACCTTTTCCGCCCCATTTCTAGTGCTGTAGAGGCACAGATCGACGACGACGATTCCGCAAGGTACCTAAGGCTCGTGCACTCGTACACGATTAAAAAGACGACCCATGACACCGACGCGCTCAACTGTTCTCGGCCGTATTGACGCGCCTGGAAGAAACCCATTACAAGGGCAGATTCGTGCAAGGTCCTCCTATGGAAGACTTCTGAGAGCTTTGTTGTGGTTCTATCCTACTCCGCCGCGTCGCCGGGTTGACTTTCCGACATGGTCCTGGGCTGGGTGGGAAGGCGGGGTGAGCGATACCGTAGTGCATGGGGCGCGACAACGCGATCATGCTCCCATTGAAAGCTGGGTGTGATGGCCGCCCAGAGCTGATACACGATTTCAACCCGACACCCCACATAATAAGGGAACTAGAAAAAGTTCCGGAGGAAAACTCCTGGCAGGGTGGAGCAGACGATGAGGGAGACACCAACTCTTCCGACGCTTGGGAGGACATCGAGGATTCGGACCTGAGATTGGGCTATGAAGCAGACTGTGAATCTGACAAAGTCCGTGAAGGTAAGATGTTATACTGTGGCTCGGAAGGGAAGCGATAGCTCATAATGGATCGTCGTCAGACTCCTATGACAAGGATTCTTGTTTGGCCCAAGTTGACAGCAGTTTACGTCGGATGGGCACGCGAGGGATGTAGTTCAGTACTGCAGTTCCGCGGGGTTTTTTGCGTGAGCAATGACTTGTCCGAGTTAATCGGCCTCGGGCGAAAGTTCTCACGATTGCCGTTACTGGACCACTCACTGGCAGGTACCATGATCCATATGCCCTCGGTGAGTGCTTCTACCCTCTTCAATCGCCACAGCTGAGCGCTTGAGGCCTCCAAATTCTGATCATAGGAAACGTACTTCTATCTTTCCACATATCCGACAATGGCCGAGCACTGACGATCAGAACGTTCAGAACGATGCTGGAAAGTCTACCTTGATTCACAAAGTATCTGGGGTCAACGACGTGGTGAGTCTACTCTCACCTGCAACAAGCGGACATTAACCGCGAATTCATCGCATGAACAACCGGCCTTTCATTCTCCCCGACAGCCTCGGATTTGAGGCAGGGGAACGCAATAACATGAATAAAGCGAAACGTTTCGTCGGTGATCGATGAGAAAAAGGAGAACTTGAAGGATGGACTGCATGCCGTTTGGTAAGGCATCCTGTGATGATCAGAACGTAACTGAACAAATAATTCACGGTGTGCCTTGCAGTTCCGTATGCCAAGGGGCGGTTTACTGAAGCTGGTACCGAGGGATTCCTGTGAAACAAAGTTATGGACGATGGTGCGTGAACCAAATAGCCGCAATCTGTTGGTATCTGACGATAACATCAACCTGTTTTAGTTCCACTTGTGGTACTGACACAGCTCGACCTGCTGGGCAGACCGCTGCTTTTGACCCTGCGTCGCGAAGGCATTTCGTCAAGACTACGATCCCACGGATCGAACAATACGACAAAGCCGATCCATCCTATGCTGTAGTGGCTGAGTACCGAGTATCGAGCGTGATGCGCCATGGTAGATCGCTGGAATGGTACAGCGGGAAAGCATCGATGCAAAAGCGGACCTCGCCATAGCATACGTCTCACTTCATCCCGCCGATCTCATGGCCTTGTAGACTAGGGAAGACGAGCAAACCCTTGTTACTGCAGCATTGCGGTTCTAAGCGTCACCCTATCATCCTGGAGGAACCTCGGCACACGTCTTCCAGCGATAAGGTGGAAGAGTACCTGCTTGCTATAGGTCAGGACATCCAGGGTTGAAACTTTAGTGACTCAAAAATGGTGAGAAACTGTCCTGTAACATGTTACAACACTTGACGCTGCAAAATGCCCTGCG
>JBBPNR010001374.1:0-11086 GCA_038091015.1 Boletus vermiculosoides
ACGAGCCGTGCCGCCCGTGTTTGCGGGGTTGCCAATGCAATATTGGATGGGGCAGGGAACGACGGTGACTCGCTAATAAAAAAACTCTGGTCATCTGCGTTCTCCTCAGGTATCATCTCTGTTACACTCCCAACAGGCTGTCGGTCCAGGAGAAAGTCAATCCAAGGGTGAATGAGATATAGAGAATCCAGTCGAGAGAGGTCCTCTTTGGTCCTGATCTCCACAATCCCGAGTGCAGTTGTTTGTGCACGGAAAACATATTCTGACCTGTTCCGAGAAGCCGACAGAGCTCCGAGTTTGAAATTGATGCACGGAAGCTTCATCCGTTGACCTGCGAACAAGGGTACAGGGAGTTCATTGAGGCGGTCGTACAACTTCATGACTAAGGTGAGATTGAGTGAAACATGCAATCTGGCAGTGATCACGCCCATCTGGGCACCTTCAATGGCCAGCGGAATGTGTGTTGTCGGTAGCTGGCTGAACACAGTGATATCAGCAGGGAGGCAACTATTGAAGCTGCCAGATCTCCCAGTCCATGCAAGGATGCTCGTGTCTCCCGAGCTCGTGAGTAGCTGTGCCAGGAGTCGCCCGAGCGCCTGATCCCCTTCACCATATATGATCGGTAAGGAGACAGAAAATATTCCAAGTAATGAGTATGCTGCATCCTCGATAAGAGTTGTCTGTCGTCGCGACGCTAGACACAGCTTTTCCCGTATGTCGTCGAAGCCCGGTTGGAGTACTATCAAGGCTCGTGCTGAGACACCAGTTGCCTCCTCCATCTCCGAGATGATCTCGGGTGACTCCTTGTGGTTAGGAATATCGAGGTTCATGTACGGTGTCCAGTCGTCATTATAGAACCAGACCACCTTGGAGGCATGATATTCTTGGAATGTCCAGGCACGAGTGTTCCAAATACTCCTGACAAGATCGCCGCGCTGGGACGGAGATCGGACACCACGGAGGAGGACAATTGTCACAGCAGAACCCTGATACCACTTGAACATGGCGACAAGGGCCTCTTGAAGCACGATGGGATCTGCTTTGTTGATACAGCATGTATCGCTCCATGCCCAATGGAACCCGGCATCCCGCACGATCTTGCAAAAGATTTGCAGCTTGTCATGGGTGGGAGCTTCTTCGAGATCATATACCACAATGCGTATGACTTTTTCGAACAAGGGTTCGTTGTCTTCCCACTTGTGCGAAAACATAACGTAACGATAGAACTGCGTAATGTCGTGTTCGATGCGGGCATAGTCGATTCGAGTCGTCATGGAGGACACCAACTCGTTGAAGACTGGGAGTGATTCGAATGCGGCAGCTTGTTCTGATTTATTGAGAAGGCGACCAGAGATGGTGTTGATGAGAACGAGTGGCGATTGACGGATGGCATCCTGGACGGCCCTACGGATCGTCACTTTCGTCGCTCCTGGATTTACATACTGGCGGTGACGCTCTAGGACACAAAATTAGTGAGTAAACATGCGCACAAGGTCGTCGCCCTTACCACGAATGTCTAGATCAGGTGACTGCGACATCTTCAAGAGCATTGTCTCGAATGCATCTATTGCATTTTGGTAGTTTCCCGTTTCGTGTAAAGCTGCATGTTTCATCTCGTATCCACATGGAGACGATGGATCAAGCACAATCACCTAATGACGATGTCATCGACAAAACCAACTTGCACGAAGGAAAGGGGACACACGTTGTTCGCATCATTCAACGCGTCCTTCCACAAACCCTTGGTCAAGTACGCCTTGCTTCGCTTGATTAAGAGACCTTGCGATACGGCCGGATCGAGGGAGAGCGCGGCTGAATAATGGGAGATGGCATCATCACACCGTTCAGCGCTCATTGCGGTATCCCCAATACTTTCTAGCATCCCTGAGCAACGACGCTTGAAATCTAATATACAATTATCACAAACGACAACACCAACACAGTATGCAAAATTGCTCACAAAGGAACCATTCTGCCTGTTCACGATGCGCCATTGCCTGTTCTGGAAATTCATCCACCATTTGACGGAAACACTCGCTAGCGTCCGTTATGAGGTTGTTCGTGTCCAGTTGTTCGCATACGCCCCGATAAATTGTGAATCTCGGAACCAGGAACTCCAAACCAAGAGCGTCAGGCTCGCGAGGGACAACCAGAGGAGATACTCACACTGACGGCAGCAACCAAGGCATCTTTCCACGAGCTACTCGCCAGTGTCGATTTTGCCCACTCCCTCAAGAGCGGCGTGGGGGTTGTTGAATCGACGTTCGTATGAAGCGTTGTTGCTTCATACTGTCGGCCTGCGTTCAAGGTTACGTCACCTCCACTTTCGGAAGCGGAGAGGCACCGGTGGGTGAAATCTGCAGAGACTTTTCGAATGCGGGGCAACTAAACTGACAGAACGTAAACTCACCAGAAATCCACTTGGTGAGGGGTCGGCTCATATAGACCTCTTCGTGAAAGGTATTTGTCATGTTCAAAAGAGACTCGCCTCCCTCTTTTGCGCGACCTGCTGCATACAAGGCTTCACAAAGACGCTGACGAATCGTGATGTTGAGATCATCAAACTTCCAACCGGATATCTGCCAACGATGATGACCGCTGTCCACGCGCTGCGAGATAGTCGGATCGAAGCTTACCAATGAAATTACCAGAAGTGGTCCATTTCCGTGGCGTCGCATCTGGGTGCGTGCACGTTCAAACGATTGAATCGCACCCTTGTAGTCCTTGCTTTTCATGCGCGAGTTTCCAAGGAGAAGGTACATGTGTGCCTATAGGAAATGTTAATGGTGGCATCGATGTGTGTTAGCATGCCATGCACGCGCCTGGACCACACGGCATACTGGGTCCAAGGGAAACGTGGCGATGAGGTCGTCCAGGCGGGATATTGCATCGTCTTGTTCACCAGCAATAAATACAGTGACAGCCTAACGAATATGAGCAACTGAGAGGGATCCAAGTTCGAACGTACAGGATACACACCTTGATGAGAAGGAGGAAGGTAATGTGAGTTGAATGGAAGTACTCGAACGCGATGTCGCATGCCCGATATCCCGCATGTCTCTTCCCCTTCCCGACAAGCGCTACGCTCTTTGCAATGTAGCCAACGACGGAAGGCTGTATTTCGATGGACTTGGTGTGAATTAGTATCAGCAAGTGGGGAAGCAGGGAAGGGGAAACCTTTCTGGCGTCATCAATTGCTGCGTCCCACTGTCGCAAACGAGCTCTCACGAGAGCTCGACTAGCGAGTACATGATGACTTGGATACCGGAAGTCAGCAACTGCTTGGGTCAATAATTCATCCGCGTTCGTGAGCTGATCGTTGCTCCACGAATGGAGTGCAGCTTTGTCGATATGAATTTCTTGTTCCTGGGATATGGCGGATTGAATACCGCGTAGAAGGACGACCGAAGGAAGGTGTATTGGTAGTATAGTTATTCAGATACGCTTTAATCCAACAGTACACGATACTTACAGAGATGCGGGATAGATTGCTGATGGTGATTTTCCCATGCTCTCCACCAACTGCAAGAAACCGGTCATCTGGAGAGAATGCGAATGAACGTATGTCTTGAGCGTGTTGGATGAGACCGAGCTGTGTGTGCGTTGACTTGTCCCAAAACGTGATGCTACACGTTGCAGAGTACGCGATGATTTCTCCATGTTGGGGCAGGGCAATGCAGGAGAAGTCGTTGCTATCTGGAGCTGACCATTCTGAGACGGTTGACCCTGTGGATGCTTCGAATTGCTTGATTTTACCATCGGATGCGACGAAGAGCTGATCATTGGACCAGACTGGACCAGTGTTATAGCACGAGTTGATTTTTACATCCACATCCACGAGCAAGCGGCCATCGTTGCTGTCGTAGACTCGAACGGAATAAAAAGTGGCTGTTGCAATCCGATTGCCCTGTGGCGAGTATTTCGCTGCTATCACTGGACTCTCGTGGCGGAGTGGGCGAACCACTTGTCTCCCAGTTGCGACGTCCCATACGGTGGCTGTGCAATTGTCCGATGCAACGACGAGTCGAGTCGAGTCGGGTGAGAAATCAACTCCGTTGATGTCCTTGTTCTCCCCGTACGAGAAGACTTTTTTGTACGTCTTTGCGTCCCAGACAAATACTTCGCCTGTAGCTGTCCCCGCCGCGATCCATCTCCCATCCTTCGAGACAGCGAGACACCAGATATATCCCACCTCCATTGTTGCCATTTGTTTGCCGTCTTCTACTCGCCATATTCGAACCCCTCCCAATCCGCCACCCAAGAGATAGTCGCCATTCGCTGAGAATGTCATTGCCCATATTGCGGTACCACCATCGATTCCGATGCGCAGGGAACGGTCTTGTTCAACGGTCAGCATCAACGCAAAACCGTCTTATCAGTACGTACCACTCATTGAAGGCGTGGTGATCAACCACACAACGTAGCAGAGCGATGGAGAGAGGCAGCGAACCAGCTATGGTCAGTATAATAATACATGTTGCCCCTGCCTGATATAGACCAGTATACACACGCTCTATCACCTCTTGTTTTCGGTGCTCATAGCCGAACCACCCCTGGCTGTGTTTGCAACGAGGAATGGTTCCTTCACAAGATCCGCGTGGCCGTCAAGCCGTCGCCTGTTCCACGACACGCCACACCTTATCATGGTACATACATATTAGGGGCAGGCACCAGGGACTTCCGCGTCCACCCGGATAAGCTAGCGAATATCCACGTGGCACACACCACTTCTCCTCCGTCTTGACGCCCACTGTCCCGCGGCGTTCAGGTTTGCGGGGCTGTAATCGATCTCGGTTGATGGCTTTCTCGATCCTGTGCATCCCCCGCTGTTGTGCGTGGGCTGCTGCGGTGGCCTTTTCAGCCCGGACTCAGGGGCATGGTCATATTTGTTCGATTCGAGGGTCCGATTTGTTCGCACACATTTCTCGACATTCTAAATCTTCGTATATCATAGCGGCTACATGAATCCTTCCGACATCACCTCTTGTCTATCGATGGTCGTTGTATGCTTATTTAGTCACGTGAGGATATACAAAAGCACCGACGACGCATGGCATCAGGCTGCACTACTGCTGCAGAGTCCAGACCGACTCTAAACTCTACCAATAAGTTCTCCTCGCTCAATGAAACCGTCACGCTCTTGTTTAACACACCTATTGCATCTCCACGTCGCAGGAGAATCGCCACGGATATCCCCCTCGCAGAACCATCGAAACGACGACGGGCCGATCGGCGATTGAGCGGACACTCCGACCCGGCGGACGATTTTGTGCTCACTGTGAGGCATTCTCATTTTTTCTATTCGACGATAAGCATCACTGACAAATCGCAACCTCCATCAGAAAGTACGAGAACGACCACACAGAGTCGTGGGAGTAGCACGGCACACGAACAGCCGAGCAGTTGACCGGACGGCAGTTCCATGTAGCTGACTACCCCCGACCACCCCCTTCTGCTGAACGCTCCCATGCTGGTACTGGCTATGCTATCGTTGACCCCGAGGAGATGTAGCTCCGAGCGCTTCACCCTATATACCCTGGGTACACTTTATGTTGGATTAGCAAGCACGAGCGCAGCCGCTAGCCGGACAACGGATCGCGCCGTTTTCAGGTGATACTTACACCTCGTTTATTGTTTCCCTTCACACGTCGTTCTACTTACCTATCTGACCCTTATCGAACAAGAGCAGTATTGTCACAACTATACATGGGCCTAGGCATGGCCCAAGCTTACCTTGTTTTGCTCTGTGCTTGAGACCACGACTGGCCCGAGCGCACCATTGTTTTGTCTTACACTTTGTTCACACTATAGCTTCCACTCGTAGTTATAAGCATTTTGATATGTGGTGTCCTTCCCTCAGTCCATCTGCTTTTATCGCATGTGACTGAGGTAAGCCACCCTTTTGTTATTAGTATCTCACTACATGATAGCTAATCCCTACTTAGTCTACTGCTATTGTTTAGGTGAATACCGAGTCCGTCTGCTTTTATCATGTGTGACTGAGTCTACTGCTATCATTTAGTGGTGCACAATCTTGTCTAATCACTTTAAGTTATTGAGCCCTGCAACTTGCCCATGCAAGCCTCTGTTCACTGCCAACATGTCCATTGCTGTTCCTGTCACCACTGACACCCTTCCCTCCATCATGCCTAAACTTGATGTTAAAGGCATGAACTGGGCAATTTTTGCTCACTGTTTCCAACTTGCTATGAGAGCAAAGAAGGTATGGAAGCACTTTGATGGCTCCCATCCCAAGCCCACCATTCCCAATGGGACCACGCCTACAGCTGAGTAGTGATGGGCAGGGCCTGGCCTGGCCCAAAAGCCCTGGCTAGGGCCTGGCTTTGGAGGGCTTGGGGCCTGTGAAAAGTCAAGCCTGAGCCCTTAGTCATGGCCCAGCAGGGCTTGGGGCCTAGCTCCAGCTTAAGCCCCGGCTGTATGGTGTAATTAGTGGATTAGTTTGAGTTGTGAGATGGCTATACGAATGACAAAAATTCTACTTGAATGAGAACAAATGAAGCCCCTTACTGTCAAACTCATCTCCTAGTCCTTCAATATCCCAATCCAGAGCCAATCCTTGAGCATCCAAAGTATCTTCATTTGGTTGCAACAACACTGTGCCTTGCAAGTCTTCACTAGTGGCAACTTCGGACATGTTGGCCTCAGACAGTACTGAGGGATCGTGTGCCTCACGAAACAGTAAGTCTCATTGAATGAGACACTTGAGGCATTGCAGTGCCTCAACAACATCTCCATTGAGACGATTATGGTGCTTTGTGATCGTGATTGCAGATGATGAAAAAGCATGCTCACTCAAAACAGACGTTGCCATAACGGACAAATAGTCATGAGTGAGTGAGCTCCAAACTGGGTACCTGGCAGCATTGACTCCCCACCATTGCACAACCAACATATCAGCTCCGAGATGGTCCTTCAAGTTAAGGTAACCATGGAAGTCAGCCAGCCAAGGTTGTTGAGGATCACTGTGCACCACAGATGTTGCCAATATGTCTTCATCATTTGACTCATCATCCGAGAGTTCATGTAGCAATTGGCTAATCTTGCCATATGATGCCGTTGCCTTCAGCTGCTTGTTTGGCTTTGTGATGGCCATCCTGTTCAGCTTGATATATCATAGCTTGTACTAGTATAGGGTATCAGTTAACAATACTATTATACTTGCAACAAATAACATACGAGCTCTTCCATGTGTTTCATAGCATTGTCGTACATTTCTACCCCCCAGTATTTGTGAATATGGTTCAACTTTTGAACAGGGTCAAGTACTATAACATTTGTAGTTAGCCAAGTGGACAGCCAAATATAACAGCAACGTACACATTGCCATAATATAGCAATCTGCATCAGCTGTCTTCTTGTAGTAGTCAGTGATCTTCCCTATGCCAGTGTTACAGTTTTGGTACCCCCCCGGTCTTTTTCTTCCTCGACCGTGTACCAACACTTGACCACCCGCCACTGAACCACCCGCCCTGACACTTCCTCGCGCTCGTTTATGCTCCACACGATGCGCCGGCTTCGCCTCCTTCCTCTATGCCTTCCCTCGGTGTCTCTTGACACAACCACCCCTGTGTCCCGATCCTGGATCTTCCCCGGATCCTCCCAGGAATATCCCCTTTGGATCTTCCCACCCTTCCCCTTCCTTAGGGCCGCCCTTACCCTGCAGTCCCGATCCTCGCACTCCACGTGCCACTTCGGATCTCTCCTGCACCGCCCTATGTGCCCTCCCTTGCACAGCTGTCCGCCTGTGCTCTTCTCGACGATCCCCACTCGGATCTTCCCAGCACTGCCCTACTGTGCCCTTCCTTGCACAGCCGTACTCTCCTTGGCGATCCCCGCCCGGATCTTCCCTGCACTGCCCTACAGTGCCTCCCTCACACAGCCACCCTCCTGTGCTCTCCTCGGCGATCCCCATCTCAGTTGAGGCCAGATCTCTCCTCAACATTGCCTCTCCACCTCGTGTTGCACCACGATCTCACTTCACCACGTGATCACTCATGTGCCATCATAACGCGACACGCCACGCTGATTCCCACGATGTGTCCTTCGCTCATGAACTTCCCACGCAGGACCCCTCCTGCCTAATCGGGCGATAACCTCGCCACACTGCTCCCAGGTTTCCTATTGCGGATACGGACTCTTACTATATTAGGTTAGACTGCGCACGGACCACCATTACCAAATTGGGATATACCTGCCCTAAAGCCCTTATGGCCGGGGTATATAAGTTCGAGCTCCTCTCGAATGCCTCTTTCTCTCTAACCTTGATCTGACACCTAAAGTGTACACCTTACCGGTACTCTTGTGGAAATCATCATCCGTTCCCTGCAACATTCCCTTGCTTGCTCTCTACCTCGCTCTCCCCTCTTTCCTCCTTCTTTGAAGGACTCCGCTGTTGACACCTTAGTTCCTCTAAGGTCTTCAAGGTCAAGCAACCCCGTTGCTCCCCCTCTCACCAACGGCTCATTGCCGTTGACTCGTCTCTAAGTTCTCCACCCCAGTCAGGAGAACTTGTCCACCTTGACGACGACCTCGTTACCCCGTGTCCTCACCTCGGCCAAGGTCTGCCGACCTTCTCTTCCTAGGACTCTCGGTCGTTGTCTGTCTCATGGCACTAGCACGTTAGGACCAACAAGGGTTAGGCTCAAGGCAGCCTTACACTTCGTGTCTACTTGTACGCCTACCAGGTGGTGGTCGTAACATCAGCAATGCAATTCACCGGATTCCGTTCTGTGATCGGAATGATATGGGCAGTGGATGATAGCGAGACGAACAAGATCACGTCCATGTTTTATGATAATATGTTGGACGAGTCTGGTCGTCTGGATTATACCCGTGCAGCATTCGTGCTGAACAAGACAATGAAATTGGTGGATATACCACTTGATCAACGTATCTTATATGTACATCTCGGTGCCTAGTCCTCTACCCTGCTTCGCTTTCTTGCTTTTCCCTGCTGTACTTGCTGTCCGTAGCTGCTTTCTTATCTGATATCGAACATAAGGACTTGTGCGAGACGAAAATGTGTGAAAAGCCTCAGGTCTTCGGGCTTGTATTTAGCCGGAAATACTATACCGAACAACAGACTCGGAGGTGATGTACACGCAATCTTGTTTGGCTGGGGAAATGATCCCAACATCCCACAAAGGTACCCATCCGCATCGGTTCGCCTGGTGTGTAACAATACGTCGAGCCTCGGGAGACAGGGATGGAGCGCTGAGCGCTGAACCAGACTTCGTCATGGTCGTCTTTCGAATTTTTGACACCACACAGGGCCTAACCTCGATGAGACCGCGGGACTCTGACCGTCTGGGGGCCCGCTGATCCAAGTGACAGTGACCGACAGCGCTCAAAGACTCGACTTGAGTCTCGAGGTTGGAGTTCTTGCTAATGCTGTGCATCAACTATCGTCGCCTGCGAGGACAGTCAGCGTCGAAACAATGAACATACGTCAAAAGGACACTGGTCAACAGTGGATACGGTCAGTGGAGGTGTTTGGGCAACAATGGGCGGACTAGCCGTCTGAGTCGTGGCTATGTAACAATTTGGCAGGGAGTTCTTTTTGCATGAGCACCGGCCGGTGCAAGGTCTTCTTTTTTGGATGGGTTAGCTTGGATGCGAGTCTTTGGACATTGCTCGTGTGCGTGGCGCGCTCTCGGAGGTTGAGGAGTGAGAGGATGTGGGCGCGTGGCAGCGCGAAGTGCTGTCCAGCTCCACGAAGTGTCCTGGGCTGAAGTTGGTGAGCTGCTACAACGCATGCAGCGAATGCTACAGGCCCAAGGACTAGGAGGGACGACGCACTCGAAAAGGGGTGTTCGTGTATCCGCGTGAGCTGTACATTGGACTCTGTAGAGTTGGTGCTGATCAGGATGTTGATGATCTCGGCACTGATGACCTCTGTGATGGTGTGTCGGAGGATGTTTTGGACCTGGATTGGGGAGGCGCCTTCGGGGGGAGTGTGTTGTAGAATCCGCTACCGGTGATATCGACGAGTGCTGCGACGTAGATATCTGAGAGCGAGGCGGACGGGGTGCAAATGACGTCAGCTGCCCATCAGTTCAAGAGGCGCTCGAGAGTCGAGTTGGGACGCTGCGTTCTGTACTATATCATATCGTGACAGTTGTGGTCAAAACTGCATCGTCGTCGTGTGGGGGCGAAACCAAGCCTGAAGGAAATGAACCTTGATGGAGAAATCATTGGTTGAGGCACCGCCCTTGGATTGGATTTGGGAGGATGGGTCGTTTGCGGTGCCTTCTAGGAGAGTGATCCAAGTGCGGAGGATCGCGACTTGTTTTTCTTGTTCTTTGAGTTGACGTCGTTGTTCTTCTACTTTTTCGTGGGCGATGCACTGTGGGGTCGGGGTGTGACAGTTGAGATATGTATGTGATGGTATAGGTGGAGATACGTACAAAACTGGTGAGGGTGTAGTGGTATTGTTCACCGCTGACCACATCGACGGACTGGGGGTAGGCCATGATGATATTGGACAGGACGAGAGTGGCATGATCAATTATAGGCGCCAGTGGGCCGCGTTGGGCGTTTACGTTTAATTTGCGTCCGAATCTCGAACGTTCTGAACAACAACCAGGTCGGATCTCCCAACTTGATCGCTTGAATATTCTTGCTTCGTGGAGATGTTTACTTATCGCACGAGCATAGGTTCAGGAACATCAGGACAATATGGACAATGACTGATTTTTAACGGGTCGCTACTATGAGGTCAATAAACTGCCGCTGTCTCAGGAGTCTCAAGAGACTTTTGGTATACCGCCGATTTCACGAACGACTGTCACTGGTGCTGATCTTGGGATTTGTGGATGCCACTGCCCACCTTCCAGTACTCGGAATTTCACACGTCCAACCGCAAGGCCCTTTGCTTGTATGTACTATACATTTACGCGAGATGATCACTGAGAATCTCACAGGGACATTCTATCCCACTTCTCTCACACCCTGCAGTGATAGCCGTGGTGCCAACGGAATGCGACGAGCGGGTTTCCAGCAGAGCGAAATAGTACTTCATTGGGAGGGTGCAGACGACCTTTCGACAGGTCAATTTCATGTTCAC
>JBBPNR010001375.1:0-11085 GCA_038091015.1 Boletus vermiculosoides
TTCTTTGAGCCTCGCAGTATTAGCCTGGGTCCCGTCCATGATCGAGCTCACTAATCACCCAACTTCCACTGGGGAAATCCATGATGATACGCACGCGAAGGTTGGAATTGGAGGACAGTGTCTAATTGATTCAAGCTACTGCCGCAGAACCCGAAATCTGTCACGGCGAGGGTGTGCGTTATGTAACGTTAGGATGTCGTATTCCTCCCGCTTCAATGATTGTGTCGTTCGATCACGGATTCAAATACTGCCCGGCGTATGTCCTCAGTCCTTAGGACAACGGACATCAGGTCATCGACCGGCCCTTCCTGGTAGTTCAGACTAGGCTTCAGGTTAGTGCCATGATTGGTGTGATCTTTCGGAGCGCATCTGAGAAAATAGCCCGTCGTGTTCGGTAATACTATCGAGACACAGCAGAGGTCCAAGGTAACATTGAAGGACTCACGACGAAGTACTGTATGTATAACGATCGCATGACACGGTAACATACAAATGGACTTTATAGACGTTCGCTCCACCGGTATGCTCACCGTACAATCGCGTCGGCTGACGCATGTCACGTTCTCGAAGACACAATACCCGGACGACACGCTTTGCCGCTCGCAGCGTCTGCTCACATCCAAGTTCGCATATCCCAGCGACAAGATAAATCCCTCCACGTCTTTCCGCCTTGTGAGGCGTGCAAACAGTGGCCAACCCTCGTCGTTGCATTCTCTCGCCCTCGTTCTAGGTTCCAATCCTGGTAACGAGCGCTTGAGTTATATGCCTACCCACCCCGAATGGATGCAATCCTTCGACATGAGCTGTTCGAGAAACAAAAATACGCGTTTGTGGGTGACTGGTGATATTTTGGTGCACTTGGACGAGCACCTTCGATCTGTTTTTCGCAGCGAGTTCGGTGCAGTCGGGACATTGGGTATTTTGCACCAGGTACTCGATCTCAGACCCTTGTTCGAGGATTGTGGCAGTGAGTAACTATGCGCGTTGTGGTGCATTGGAAGACGGCGAAATTCAGAATCGATGGGAGGGTGCTATCAGACGTATGTATGAGACACCTCGTTTGAATCGTGAGCGAGACGCGCGAGCGCTTCAAGTGTGGTTCCGTCCAGATGAAATGAGCCTTGTTGGGCCCCTTGAGCCGCTTCAAACACGATGCCAGAAGCGAGTGAGACTTAACCATGCTCGGATCAGAGACTGACAATTTGATGGCTGACCTCGGAGGAGATGGCGGAAGCACAGTAGGTCCAATCACGGACTTTTTCATGCATACGCTGACAATTCTTGGTATGGTTCTGTGCCGATAATGGGAAAGCAAGATCGATAGGAACCGCATTAACGCAGCCCGGCCACGACCAGAGATAAACACCTCACAGAATAACCAGCAGGCTAGTCGAGTACCCCAGCCTCCGAGTCGCAAAACAAGGGCTCGACATAACTCGCGTCAAAATATCACAGGTTTCCCCTCGACAGAAACATCCGCTACCATACTCATCTTGATCTCTTTCTCTGACGGACCCGTTCCAGACTTGTCAGCGCCTTCGAGGTGCTCTCTAGTGAGATAACTCGTCCTGCCATTGTAAGCTGTAACTCTGGAAGATTACAACCACGGCTTCCTCCCTACCACAACGCATGAGGTGCTGGGACTTTCGTACCGGTTAATCGGAGGATCGAGACGAAGATCATGAGACCGCCCATAGTATAAAGGAAGTAATGCCAACCATCGTTGGAAGACCCGGGGCAAGGGGCCGGGAAACCCGCACACGAAAAATCCACATCTTGGGAAGAGCATTCTTCCGGAGTATGAGTGCTTTCTGTCCTGGAATGCACACATGCTTTGTGCGCGGTATGTCTCGAGTGGGTCTGATGCAGATTGTACGCTTGTCGCGAGTCAGGTTCGTAAGTCCCAGGGCAAGATTACCCTCGGCAACGAAGGGTTTCGGCAATATTGATTGCTTGCCTGGCTGCCACCTAGTTGGGATCCGAGTAAGAACAAGCGCCAAAGGCACGAGGCGTCTGCGTGAAAAACTGTATTGGGAACGAGGAAACATGTTTATGGTGCAACGTTTCGCACCACGAGTAAACCGGAATACTGTACATACCTCAAAGTCCTTCACTCTTCGAAACTTTCGACTGTCTACCGTTGGTGAGGATGTCGTCAACAAAGACAGGTGGGTAGCGGTTCTGGGGAGTGAGTACGATGCTGACAGTGTGGTAAGACCCAACAATAGTACTTGGAACCGGTGGCTTGGTGTTCGCAGTGGCGTTCCACCCTGACGGAATGCATCTTTTGGGCGGGGGCAGTGATGGTATTCGACGATGGCGACTCGCAGATGGTCAAGAAGTCGGAAGGCAGACAGGAATGAGCTTGCGCGCCATTTCTGTGTCGAAGAATCACAAATGGATAGTCTGTGGGACGAGTCAGGGAGTAAACGTGTGGGACGCAGAGCTGCGTAACAAGGTTATTGACATCGAGGGCGAAAACGACGTGGCTGCAGTCGACGTCTCCCTGGATTCGACCAGGTTTGCCACCGGGACTGAAGACAATACAGCGAGCATCTGGAGCATAACAAGCGGGGAGAGACTCGTCGGCCCACTCAAACATGACGATTCCGTGACTGGAATCAAATTCTCCCCGAATGGCGACTACATCGCGACTGCTTGCTCGGGAAATTCCATTCGCGTCTTTGACAGCCACAACGGTGACGAGCTGATCAACATCACAACATTCACAACCTCAGTTCCACCTCCAATCACTCCACTTGCGTGGTCTAATGACGGTCGGCTACTTTTTGCTGCATCAGACAACAACACACCCAAGTGTTTCGAAGTCTCCACTGGATTCCAACTCGCTGAATCATATCTTCCCGATGACAGTGACGATATCAGCAACGTCGAGTCTATCGCACTTGCCCCCAACGGGACTTTTATTGTTACCAATGCTGGTGACACCATCTCATTCCTAGACACATCCACACTGACTCACATTGGCCCAATCATCGAGGACGGTGAAAGGATCGACTCCATCGCCCTCTCCCTAGACAATAGCTATCTTGCGACGGGACGACGGGACGGGATAATCAATGTGCGTAATCTCGGCCATATTCTCCCGGACTTGTGTAGCGCACCCCAGGTAAGCACTTGTGCATTCAACATGTTAGCAGGTCAGATCAACCCCATTTCGTTGACACACTCCGTTAGGAATCTACTCGCGAGGAACAACAACCAGACGAGACCAACAGCGAAGACAGCAGCGGTGATCTCCTCGAGGTATCTGTTTGTTCTTTTGCCATTTGAACCAAGTTCTCACAATCGCTAGGTCGAGGTGTCGTCGAGCGCGCCTGTTCCCCAATTCGACTATGACGAGGCTAGTCATTGCTATATTCTCCTCTTACTTCCCTGTTGACACTGCTGCAGCCCCCATCCCCGGTATCTTCTGCCGATCCCCGCGAGGATAACGCATCGCCGGATGCTGCACCCCCTCCGGAGGAAAACGTCAATACTGCTGAGCTGTCTCAGGGCGTCCCGATGTTCAAAAGGCTGTTACCAACGTGGACCAGGATGAGTAACAAGGACCCGGCATTGCACGAGCACGATCGGGCTCATAGAGAGTCACGTCGGGCTGCCGATCATCAACCTCGTTCCCAGTCTCCAGCAGGAGCGGAAGCTACAAATGAAGGGCCTTCCTGGATGGCTGCTGGTAAACGTAAGCGAGTGAGTTCTCTTCCCTGATAGACGATTGGATACGACGTGTTTAGCATGTCGTCTCAGCGAACGGTCGCGAAATATGCCAGAGATCCAAAGGTTCGTTGTTCGTCGAGTTTATATCCAGGGACTTATTAGACGTTATAGCAAAAACCTGCTCAACCCAAGCATCCAAACCAATTAATCCCTCAAAGCGGACAAGGTTCTGCAGACCCAACAGGAGCAGGCCATGTGTGTCTTTTTTTTTTCTTTTCTGTGATGGCAGAACTCGTTATGACAGCTCACGTCCTATTAGGTGCAACAAGCGGACGATCCGCCTCAATCGTCAGCCGGCAGCATCCATGTGACGGTGCGCGTAGTTTCCTTTACCTTGCATTGTTACACTTACAGTGGGTCAGGACCAACAAGAATCAGGCGACGCCATCGTTTCGATCAGGGTCAGGGTCAGAATCAGGATACCCAGATGGATGTTGTGCCGTGACTCTGGTACAGGAGATGGAACCCATGGATGAAGGTAATTAGGTGTGGCAAACGGTGTAGATACTTGTGCAGACATCAATCGTGCAGTTTTTTTTAGCTAGCTTGTCACCTCGCAGCATTGGTGTGAATCTCGTTCCTGATCGAGATCGAGCTCGCTAATCAAAATCACTCAATGGTCCATCTTCGGGAGCGCATTTGACAAAATAGCCTGTCGTGTTCGATATTACTATCGAGACAGGGGGAGGTCCAACGTAACAAGAACCGTTCCCATTCCCCGGTCTCTCGACATCTATCCACGAAGCATGCACAACGGGCAGGCAACGCAGCAATGGACAAATGGACTCTATAGACATTCTCTCCGTCGACATACCCACCATACAGGCAAACGGGCCGGCCGAGGCATGTCACATTCTCAGGCATATAATATACCCAGACGACACGGCGACGATCAAGTTCTCGAAACCGAACGCTTTGCCGCTCGCAACGTCTTCTCGAGTGTGAGTTCGTGTAACGCAACGACGAGACAATATTCTCGACGTCTTTTCGTCTCATGAGTTCCCAGAATGCTTATCACCTCTGCCTGTATTGGCACTCGTCGATGCATTCTGTCACCCTTGCGTTAGGTTCGAATCTTGGTAGCAAGCGCTTAAGCTATGTATTTACCCATCCCCAATCGATGTAATGCTTCGTTCGATGAGCCCGTCGAGTCGTTTCAAACACAACAACAAAAGCTCCTGCGATTCCAGTCGTGCGCGCGTCCATGGAGAAGGTGGCGACAAGAAGCGTTCGCGGTTTCTATAGAATGAGACCAATGCTTGTGTGATTAGCCTGGGCGAGCCGCCAAGTTGGGGAAGTACATTGTTTGAGGATGCCCTCTATGACATAGGTCCACGCTGGTGATGGCGGGAGAGGTCATCAGCATGCATGATGCCGATCCCTGATCCATACTCACCTGTTCCGCAGACAACCTATGCGGAGATTGGCCGAGTTGGGCTCAATCGGTGTCCCTTATCGTTTGGCGTATGAAGATCGGCTGAAATTGGGAATGGGAGGGACTCGCCGCAATCAACGCAGAGGGCCTGATGAAGGACAGGCCCAGGTATGAACTCCACCACGGTGGATATGGTAGTACTAGGCGTAGTGGCTTGTACGCGTAGCCACTTTCAGACGATAAGATAAGATTGAGATTCTCGAAGGATAGCCACTACAGGTCGCAAAACACAAAACGTTAGGTTCACAAGAAATCTTTAACGACTACAACCCCGTGTTTCCACGAGGTTCGAATAACAAGAGCATTGATGCAATGAATCCCACTATAAGGAATATCGCACCAGCCACCAATCGTGTTCGAGTTAGCGTACAACGCAACGCTGGGTAACGATACCAACGGTGGAATGCAGGAGAGCAACTTTGCAGCCAAACTTGACCATAGACTGGCGATTTGATGACTGGAAGAAGAAGCGGAAACTAGGTTCAACCACGGTCTTTTTCAGTCGCTGACAACCATCGGTATAGTTCGGCGAGCTGTCACCGAATTTTACTCCTTTGCTTTGGAGGTTGGTGAGAGTATATCAGGATGCTGCGCTTGAGAAGAAAATTACGATATAACATAAGTACTAGTATGTCGCGAACGAACTTGCGCTTACAATGCGAAAGCGAGCCCGATAAGCGCTATACTAATGATCCGATTTCAACCTGTCTGGACTGCCTGGCCACGACCACGAGGCACCCGACAGAATTGTCAGCAGGCTACTCGAGCGCGGTAGCCCCTGCAAGGGCCCCACCGACATATCCACATTGAGTTCATTCTCGGACGAACCAGGTCCAAATTTGTCGGCGCCTTTCAAGTGCTCCACAGTGAGATAGCTCGTTTCCCATTGTAAGCTGCGACTTTGTGGATGATACGAACCGCGGTTTCGTCCCTACCATGATGCATAAGGTACTTGAGACTTTCGTAGAGATTCAAGACAAAGAATCGGAGGATCGAGAAGAGGGTCATGAGATCACCCATGGTATAAATGAAGCAACGCCAGCCTTCACTGGAAGACCTGGGAAAGAGTGCGGAGAACCCGCACACGAAGAACCCCCATCTTGCGGAGAGCGTTCTTCCAAAGTACGAGCGTTCGCTGTTAGAGAGCGTCCTGGAATGCAGACATATTTTTGCGCGGTATGTCACGAGCGGGCATAATGCAGATTATACGCTTATCGTGGACCAAGTCCTGCAGACGAGATACGGCGCGCACTCAGGCTTGTAGATCGCAGGGTAAGACCATCCTTGAAAAAGAGAGAAGATTTCGGCGATGTTGACTGCTTGCCGAGTTGCCAACTAGCTGGGATGCGAGTAAGAGCAATTAAAGCGCCCAAGACACTGCGTGAACAAACCAAATACACTGAGAACAAGGAAACTTATTTATGGCACACTTTGCCCACCATCGAGTAAACCGAAATACCACACCTCATTCTTTCACTCTTCGAAGCCCACGACTGTATACCCTCGGTGAGGATGTCGTCAACGAAGACCGGTGCGTAGCAGTTCTGAGCGCGATTGTGCGACATTGACAATTCAGTAAGACCCAACAATAGTACTTGATGCCGGTGATTCGCATTGGGTGTTCGCAGTTGCGTTCCACCCTGACGGAATGCATCTTTTGGGAGGGGGTATTAATGGAATTCAACGATGGCAACTTACGAACGGTCAAGAAGTTGGAAAGCAAACGAGAATGGACTTGCGTGCCATTTCTTTGTCGAGGGATCAAAAGTGGATACTTTGCGGGACCCGTCAGGGAGCAAGTGTGTGGGACGGAAAAATCCAGGAAAAAGTCATCGACGTCGACAGCGAAAACGACGTGTATGCGGTGGACACTTCCCCGGATTCGACCAGATTTGCCATTGGTACCAGAGACAACAAAGCAAGCATTTGGAGCATCATCAGCGGGGAGAGACTCGTAGGCCCACTCCAACACGACGATTCCGTGACTGGAATTAAATTCTCCCCCAACGGCGAGCACATCGCCACTTGCTGCAAATCCATTCGTGTCTTTGACAGTCGCAATGGCGATGAGCTCATCAATATCAAGGCAAATCCACCTTTACTGCCACCTCCATTCACTTCACTTGCGTGGTCCAACGATGGTCAACAGATTTTTACCGCATCAGACGACAACAAAATCAAGCGTTTCGAAGTCTCCACTGGGTCTCAACTCGCTGAATCGCAGATTCTCCATGAAGGCGACAATAGCGGCAATGTCAAGTCTATCGCGCTCGCTAGCAACGGGACTTTCATTGTCACCAATGCTGGTCACACTATCTCATTCCTGGACACATTCACACTGACTTGCATTGGCCCAACCATCCAGGACAGTGAGAGGATAGACTCGATCGCCCTCTCCCTAGACAACCGTTATCTTGCGACGGGACGACGTGGTGGGAAGATCAGTGTGCGTAATCTCGGCCATATTCTCCTGAACTTTTATGGCGCTTCCCAGGTAAGCACTTGTCCGTTCACAATGTTAGTAGGTCAGATCGGCCCCATTTTGTTGACACAGTACATTAGGAGTCTACTCGCGAGGAACAACAACCAGACGATGGTGATCTCCTCGAGGTATCTGTTTGTTATTTTGTCTCTTGAACTGAGTTCTCACGATCACATAGGTCGAGGTGCCGTCGAGCGCGCCTGTTCCCCAGTTCGACTATGACAAGGTTAGTCATCACTATATTCTCCTCTTATTTCCGTGTTGACACTGCTGCAGCCCCCATCCCCGGTATCTTCTGCCGATCCCCGCGAGGATAACGCACCGCTGGATGCTGCACCCCCTCCAGAGGAAAATGTCAATGCTGCCAAGCTATCTCAGGGAATTGCGATGTTCAAAAGGTTGCTACCCACGTGGACCAGGAAGAGTAATAAGGACCTGGCATTGCATGAGCACGATCGGGCTCATACAGAGTCACGTCGGGCTGCCGATTGTCAACCTCGTTCCCAGTCTCCAGCAGGAGTCGAAGCTGCAAACGAAGGGCTTTCCTGGATGGCCGCTGGTAAACGTAAGCGAGTGAGTGCTCTTCCCTGAGAGGCGATTGGATACGGCGTGTTTAGCATGTCGTCTTAGCGAACGGTCGCGAAATATGCCAGAGATCCAAAGGTTCGTTGTTTCTCGAATTTATATGCAGGGACTTATTAGACATTATAGCAAAAACCTGCTAAACCCAATCATCCAAACAAAGGTATTTCTCAAAGCGGACAAGGTTCTGCAGACCCAACAGGAGCAGGCCATGTGTGTCTTTTTCTTGTGATGACAGAACTCGTCATGACAGCTCATGTCCTATTAGGTGCAACAAGCGAACGAGAATCCGTCTCAACCCTCAGCCGGCAGCACCCATGTAATGGTGCGCGTACTTTCCTTTATCCTACATTGTTACGCTCACATTGGGTCAGGACCAACGAGAATCAGGCGATGCCATTGTTTCGCTCAGAATCAGAATCAGGATACCCGGATGGATGTTGTGTCATGGCTCTGGTACAGGAGATGGAACCCATGGATGAAGGTAATTGGCCCGGGGTGTGGCAAACCGTGTAGATACTTGTGCAGACATCGATCGTGCGGTTCTTTGAGCTGGCTTGTCACCTTGTAACATTAGTGCGAGTTTCGTCCATGGTCGAGCTCGCTAATCACTAGTACTCAACGTTCAACGTAACGGCTGCCTTTGGGAGGGCATTTGAGAAAACAGCCTGTCGTGTTCGATAATACTATATGATCGAGACATAGGAGAGGTCCGACGTAACAAGAACCGCTCCCATTCCCGGTATGTCCGCCCACGAAGTATCCACAACAATTGGGCAGCAATGTATAAATGGACTCTACAGACATCCCCTCTGTCGGCATGCGCGCCGTATGGGTAATTGCGTCGGCCGAGGCATGTCACGTTTCCGAGCGGATAATATACCCAGACAACAGTCACGACGCTTGTCGTGAACCGGATCCTACAGACGAGATATGGCGCGCACTCAGGCTCGTAAATCGCAGGGTAAGACTGTCCTTGGCATTGAACGAGGGAGGGTTTCGGCGATGTTGACTGGTCGCCACCCAGCTGGGATCCGAGTAAGAACAAGCGCCAAAGACGTGAGGTACCTGCACGTACAGCCCCATGTTGAGAAAGGAAACGTGTTCCTGGAACAACTTTGCGCATCACGAGTAAAACCGAAACACCCTCGTTCTTTCACTCTTTGAAGCCCATAACTGTGTACGCATCGGTGAAGATGTCGTCAACAAAGACCGGTGCGTAGCCTTTCTAAGAAGTGATTGCGCGACACTGACAATCCAGTAAGACCCAATAATAGTACTCGACACCGGTGGCTCGAAGTGGGTGTTGGCGATCGCATTCCACCCTGACGGAATGCACCTTTTGGGTGGCGGCAATGATGGGATTCGAAGGTGGCAACTTGCAGATGGTCAAGAAGTCGGAAAACAAACGGGAATAGAGTTGCGCGCGCTTTCTGTGTCCAGTGATGAAAAGTGGATAGTGTGCGGGACTGCGAAGGGAGCAAGTGTGTGGGACGAAAAAATCCAGCAAAAGGTCGTCGACGTCGACAGCGGAAACGACGTGTATGCGGTGGACACTTGCCCAGATTCGACCAGATTTGCCACCGGGACTAGAGAGAACACAGCGAGCATCTGGAGCATCACCAGCGGAGAGAGACTCATTGGCCCGCTCCTCGGACATGACGATTCCGTGACTGGAATCAAATTCTCTCCCAATGGCGACTACATTGCCACTGCTTGGTGGAAGTCCATTCGCGTCTTTGACAGTCGCAATGGCGACGAGCTCATCCATATCAAGGTGAACCCACCTTTCCTGTCGCCCCCATTCACTCCACTTGCATGGTCCAACGACGATCAGCAAATTTTTACTGCATCAGACGACAACAAAATCAAGTGTTTCGAAGTCTCCACAGGATCCCAACTCGCTGAATTGCAGATTCTCGACAAGGGCGACGATGACAACAACGTCGAGTCTATCGCGCTCGCCCCAAATGGGACTTTCATTGTTACCAATGCCGGCCATACCATCACATTCCTGGACACATCCATAGATTCCACACTGACTCGGATTGACCCTATCATCCAGGAGAGTGAAAGGATAGACTCGATCGCCCTCTCCCTAGACAACAGCTATCTTGCGACGTGACGACGTGACGGGAAAATCAATGTGCGTAATCTCGGCCATATTCTCCCGGACCCGTATGGTGTTCCCCAGGTAAGCACTTGTTCATTCACAATGTTAACAGGTCGGATCAGCCCCGTTTTGTTGACACACCGCATTAGGAATCTACTCGCGGGAAAGGCGGTAATGGTGATCTCCTTGAGGTATCCGTTCGTTCGTTCCTCCCTCGAACCGAGTTCTCACGATTGCATAGATCGAGGTACCGTCGAGCACGCCCCCTACCCAGTTCGACTACGGCGAGGTTAGTCATCACTGTATCCTCTACCTCATTCCGTGTTGACGCTGCTGCAGCCACCATCCCCGGCATCTTCTACCGATCCCCGCGGGGGTAACACACTGCCAGCTGCTGCACCCCCTCCAGAGGAAAACATCAACACTGCCAAGTCATCTCAGGGCATTCCGATGTTCAAAAGGCTACTACCCACGTGGATCAGGAAGAGTGGCAAGGACCCGGCATTGCATGAGCCTGATCACCCTCCCAGGGAGTCGCGTCGGGATGCCGATCATGAACCACACTCCCAGTCACCAGCAAGAGTGGAAGCCATAAATGAAGGGCCATCATGGATGGCTGCGGGTAAACGTAAGCGAGTGAGTGCTCTTCCCTGGTAGACGATCGGATGCAATGTAGTAACATATTATCTTAGCGAACGGTTGCAAGATCCATCGTAGACCCACCGGTTCGTTGTT
>JBBPNR010001376.1:0-11084 GCA_038091015.1 Boletus vermiculosoides
TAAGGTGTACACTTTAGGTGTCAGATCAAGGTTAGAGAGAGAGAGGTGTTCGAGAGGAGCTCAAACTTATATACCCCGGCCGTAAGGGCTTTAGGGCAGGTATATCCCAATCTGGTAATGGTGGTCTGTGCATAGTCTAACCTAATATGGTAAGAGTCCATCTCCGTATAAGGAAACCCGGAGTCAGTGTGGCGAGGTATCACCCAATTAGGCAGGAGGGGTCCTGCGTGGGAAGTTCACAAGCGGAAGGACGCGTCGTGGGAATCATCATGGCATGATGTGTTGTGATGGCACATGAGTGATCATGTGAGCAAGATGAGATTGTGGCACAGCACGAGGTGGGTGGTGATGTTGAGGAGAGTTCTGGCCTCAACTGAGATGGGGATCACCAAGGAGTGCACAGGAGGACGGCTGTGCGGAGAGGCACTGAGAAGCAGTGCTGGGGAGATCCAGGGCCACAGGGATGGTGGGGATCTGAGAGACGGGCAGGGGGGGGGCGGCCCTAAAGAGGAGAGAGGGTGGGAAGATCCTGAGGGGATATTCCAGGGAAGATCCGGGGAAGATCCAGGATTGGGACACAGGAGGGCAGCTGTGTCAAGAGGCACCAAGGTGGTGCAGGCAATGCCGGGCAGTGCTAGATGTGTCACATCGAGCGTAAGCGAGCATGGTAATGCGCCAGGGTGAGAGGTCAGGTGACAGGGGCGGTCACGTGAAGGCACGAGGTTGTAGAATAAAGAAAAAGACCGGGGGTGTGCCAAAACCGTAACAGTCATGATCCTCTTCATGAGGGGAGGGGGAATTCCAGTGGAGAAATATCCGATAAGGACATTTGGGTCGGTGATTCCAGCTCTTCCAGCATAGTTCTGGAATTCAGAGATGTATTGATTTAATGAAGGGGAGAAAATTCCATTCTTCCCCTTGGTCATTCTTTGGGTGGAGAGCCAGGCGATGGCATTCCCAGTGATATCTTTGTGTTCGAAGGATTTCTTAAACTTGGTGATAAAATCAATGAAGGTTCCTAGACTGATGGTGGTCCCGGTAATGCATTTGGTTCAGAAGGTGGTCGCCCAGGTGAGGGCAGACCCAGAGGTCATGTACAAGAGGGCAAAGGCGACTTGTTTATTGTCATCCTTGTAGGTGTCTTTGTTTACATGGAGGTAGAACTGGACAGTGTGAAGCCATTGGAGGGTGGTCTCAAAGAAGCCATCGTATTTCTCAGGGGTGGCAATGTGGAGTTCGGTGAGTTTGTGGGACATAGTTGGTGGTGGAATATGTGGGAAGGATGGTGGGGCTCAAGGAAATGGCGGTGGGAGTGGTGGAGGTGGGAGCAGGAGAGCAGGAGGTGGAATGGGGAAGAGGGGTCTAGAGGTTGTAGGAGTAGGGGATGGTGGGGTCAGTTGTCGAGGGAGGTACAATGATGAGGAAAGATTGTGAGAGAGATCTACAGTCTCATCTAGGTCTTCAAAGGATGGAAGAGTGAGGTCAGGGTCGGAGTTAGGAGATGGTTCTCCTTGCTCGGAGTTCGAAGGTTCAGAGTCTTCGCCTGGAGGTCCATGCCACCAGCAAGAGGTTGAGGGGGGTAGTCAAGAGGAAATGGTGGAAGACTACAATGGTGGTAGCTTCAGGCAAAGTTAGACCTTTTGTTACAACTAGCCCAGGTAGGGATAGTAGTAGACTTGGTCGTTCAATGGGACTAGGGAGTTGTAAGACTTCTTACAATGACTTAAGGAAACAATTCTAGGGGACTTCCACTAGAACGGAGGAATCATAGGACTTCTACAATGATAAGGGTAAACAAAGGGTGTTGACTCAAAAGTACAATGATGACTTAGGGAGCAGAGGTTTTAAGAACAAGGATGTGATTATACCGAGTAGGTCTAACTTAGGGACAAAGGTTGACCTATGAAGATTTAAATATGAATTGAAGATGAAAAGACAAATAGAAGAAAATAGAACTTCATAGAAAGTGGAAAAATGATTAGTAAGGAGATGCTGACTGATGATGGAATATCATGGAAGGTGATGGAAAGTGGGGATTAGGTCAGCAAAGAAAAGAGAGGAAAATAACTGGGCAACAACAGTGTTCAAATGATGTTGTCTGTAGATGACGAATGAGAAGCGTAGGTAGTTTGAGATAATAGGGAAAGAAGTAAACGCAATAACATTTCGTAACAAGAGAAGAGAGGGAAATGCAACCACTAGATGCTATGGATATTATGTTCACATTTGTCAGCTCCCTGTTGGCTTGAGGAAGGTGAATGGAACTGCCAAATGGGACTTGGTTGGTGCCCTGTTCTCCATTTGTACACATGTTGACAATACATAGCAGCTAGCCCTATCAAGATACATGAGATCAGTCCATAATTAGAGCTTAGATATGTGCTGATCTTGTGTTATGCCCAATCATCTGGCTGGTAACGATGGAAGCATACCCAAAAGTTACTTGCAAACTTGGTGTTTCAGTTGTGTGTTGTCATGTCAGCACAAGACATAATCCCAGCTGTGGGCCAAGTGGATAGAAATTTGTCATGAACTTGTAGACCTGTAAGGAGACAAGATGGTTTCCATGATGTGGGTCAAGTTGACGATGAATGCTATGAACTGCTGTTGGACGGATTTCCTGATACAAAATGCATCAAGACAGTTCACTGATGAAACAGGGGCTGACATATGTATTCTTGTAGACATCATAGAGCCACACAATAGTGGCAAGACCTGCAACAATAGGTAGAACTATTGGAGCTGCAGGATTGGCTATGGCTCCCAACAACCCACAGATGATGGCCACCAATGAACCACCACTCAAAGCACTGATGAGTGATGCACATGAGTTGCTTGGTGTGCTGCTGGAGAAACAGACTCACAGTACTCTGTTGGGGTTGACGGCACATACATGCACATCCTGGACTGCATTGATGATGAGTTCCTTGAATTTATCGCCTAGTAGATACTATGGGTGTGCTGTTAGAAATATCCATAGCAATCACAACAAAATTGCATACACAACCAGGATCATAGAAGTGCCAGACAGCAACTATGTCACTAAGAATCACAGAAAAACAATCCAAGATGGTGTGTCCTGCAAACTCTGGACTAGCTCTTAAAGCTTTCCAGTATTCTGAAGCCAAGCATCAAGGTTTACTATTATTCTAGAACAAAGACCAAACTTTGCTTTCCAATACTGTACAGAGATGAGATAGTGCCAAAACTGGAACAATTGAGGAGAGGACTCATGTGATTGTCCCTTGGATTTTAAGATGAGGGTCAATTCTCTGTGCCATCATCACCATTGGTTTGATGTGAGCATCAGAGATGTCATTCATCCCCACTAAACAGTAGGTCAATTGGACTAAATTCAAGAGTGTGTCCTCATAGTACTTCATTGCTGTTTGAAGTTGCTGATATATTAGGCATGAACTTTGATTAGTTCTTGATGTACTTACTGGAAACAATTGCACATGGAATAGGTTCTCCAGCAAGGTTAGCAATCTCATCATAGTGTTCTTGTAGAGTGGACTCTGCCTCTGAATAGGCTTGTTTTGTGACATCCTCTTCACTAACATTACCTTGATTAGACCTCATTAATTTCATTGCCACCTCATTCGTGATGTTGTCAAGCTTTGTGAACACCACAACAATAGGTACTATAATAACAAATTTGATGAGATGAATGGTATGGAAGTAGGGTACCTACTGTTTCCCAGGGTGTCATGTTTTGACTTGAAGAAATCTTCTGCAACTATCTCCAGGAGCCATCTCCCAGCTTGAGGTGCCTTGATGCAGAACCTCAATGAAATATATCAATGTGCATGCAACAGACAGAAAGCAAGCATCACACCAAACTGCATGCAATCAGTCTTTAAGTAGACTGCTCTGTCTGCTTTGAATGAAATTTTTGATAATCTCATATTTACCCTTCTCCCCTGATTCAAATCCAAGGGAATCATGAAGAACAAAGTGTGGATTGACTGGTAATGTCAATTCATCTTCAATTCTTGCCTCTCCACGATGGAGATCAGAAGCAGACTGTAGGCAATTATATGAGGAAGTAATATTGCCAACAAACTCATCAAAAACCTAACCACCTTGTTTATTCCAAATGCAATATTGATCAGACTTGATTTTCCAATGCCCGTCTGCTAGGAGGTTAGACATGTTGTAGGAGCCTCTAGCTCTCTACAGTTACATCCCGTCCTTTCCCCTTTGTTCAGACGTCCTCCAAGTGATCTCCATTGTGTCCCATGTCCTCTATGTCCAGTTTGAGGTAAGTTGAGCCCTTATTTTTCTATCTGGTATGGTATCACCTATCCATACCATCTATCTGCTGTCCGAGTTAGACTGGATACTATGTATATGGTCCAGTACCATTTTCAATTCGCTGTCTTGTTTCTTGTTTCTTTCCTGAGTAGTTCCTTCTATTTCTCCCTGCCTTCCTTACTTCTATTACAATTAGCTGCTGCCACCTCTAGATCCTTATTGTATGCTTCTCCGGTAACCTAGTTACCAAAGTCTTGGGAATGCCCAGACTATAAAAAGTTTGTACCTAGATCTGAATGATCATCTTGGTTCACTCCTAATTTTCTCGCTACAGTTCTCCTCGTTGTTGTTGTTGTTGTTGGTCCTCGTCCTTGATTGACTTCCTTCCTTGTCCTAGTATCCAGTCCTCGTCCTTGACCAGATAGCTCTTATCGTCATCTACCTGACCCTCATCCTAGGTTGGACCGCTCATCGTTTTACTCAATCTGTTCTGGACTTTGTGTTCCCTCATCGTTGTGTACCCGGGACTATTCTGGATACTCTATTCTCCTGTGGTCAGTCATAGCTAACCTTTCTCATCTAACTTCCCTCCTACAGGACCCCTTGGGACAAGTGTTCTCGCCCCTTCTACATCTACCCTTACAAGGTCTTTGACCTTGTTATGTGTTTTACAACTGGAGCCCACTGTGAGGGGTTCTAAAGGGTTGTCGAGAAGGATGCTTCAACCTACACCTCAGTGTCAAGAGCTAGAAGAGCTTCTTACTGACTTCCGCCGATTGCATGTGTCTGAGGACTCTGAGCTGCTTATTCTGGTGACACCGGAACAAGCACGTCACACCTTATTCAGATCTGCAAATCCCCCTTATGTCATGGATCCTTCCATTACAGACTCCCCCTTCTTTCCTGGTGGATTCACACATTCCATGCCTCATCAGAACCCTTCCTTGCAAGCAAATAGATCCCTCGAGCTGGACTCACTCTCACCTTCAATGCCACTTGATTCCAGATCCCAGGTCTCATCTTTCCTTTCCACCCCATCATCACAGGAGCTCTCACCACCGTCATCAGTATTGTCTGAACACTCTCTGTCACTGTCGTTAGCTTTTCTCTTCAACGACACTACTGATCTGCTTCCTCCTACTCAATCCACTACCCATCAACACCCAACTGTCCCATCTTCATTGATTGTTCCACCTCTCTCCACATTGCTGCCCGTACATCCAACATCACTTCCATTGCCTACCCAACTCAATCTGGTACCACCTATGGCTCATCAACAACTGGTCCTTATGCCTCTCTGAGGCACGCCCAACACACCAAAATTTGACAGCAAGATGCCATCTCAGCTTCCTTGCTACCTTGAAGATATCCAGCTTTTAGGTGACCAAGCAGGACTTGACAATGCTGGCAGGATTAAAGCCACCCTCTGTTATGCTGATCTCAACGAAACCAATGTAGAGATCCTACATTACCTGAGTGCACACAGGAGTCTTTTCACTATGGTCCAGCGCTCCTCCGACATTCGGAACTTCTGCTTCGTCTCAATACTTACTTCGGACTCCATCTTGAATGGTCCACACCCCTTTTATAGCTTTCATACCTGCTTTCGATGTTATAACTTGGTTCTGCACTCGGGTTTCCCTCCCCACAATGTATACTTTCATGTTTACCTTCTATTCTTTTATGTATCCTCTTTTTTAGTTATATTAATGCTTATGCCCAGGTAACTCTGGACTATAAAGCGCCTTACTTAGGACTTGTAATCCATCTTTCCTGATCCTCAGTGCTGTTCTCCTAAAAGTGCTTGTTCTGAGTTCTCAACATGTTTACACCATCAACGCTGCACCCCAAACGCCTCCACTGCCAATCTGATCAATCTGATACTACATTTATTCCTGGAATACGTCCGGAATCTCTAACATTGGGTCTAGTAAGCCACAGCATTATCCTTCTCTTTGTTGCCACTCTTCTTCAAATCCCTTTAGGGTTGAACTATTTGTCCCCTTCTTATATACTTTCTTTTGCTACTAATCTGACTAGAGGAACTTCCTCCCAGGAGGCTTTATAGCAGTTTTACAACTGGAGCCCACTGCGAGGGATTTGATTGAGCCACCTAGAAGGACCCTCTGGCCGAACGCTCAACACACCAAACTCAAAAACCTACTCACCCAGTTCCGAGAACTTCACCTCTCCAAAGACTCGCGCTTTTTCCTACCAGTCTCAAGCAACTTGTCTCAACACTCCAGAACATCACCAACTC
Source organism: Boletus vermiculosoides (assembly GCA_038091015.1). NCBI lineage: Eukaryota > Fungi > Basidiomycota > Agaricomycetes > Boletales > Boletaceae > Boletus > Boletus vermiculosoides. The sequence goes on from JBBPNR010001376.1 coordinate 6,518, forward strand.
TCTCATCACCAAGCCCGCAGGAATCGCAACCTCATTCTCCATTCCTAGCCACATTACAGAGTCTGAGCTTGAATTTCCAATTTGAAAGTTCCGATGTTACCTCACCATTCCTACTGGGTAACGACTCACTCCTGACGCCACAAGATGAACAGGGTTTAGATTACTTCAACCTCCCATCACCTGCTGTTCTGGGGGCATTCTTCCATTCCTCGCCTCATTGGAGGAACTCCCATTTGTCCTCCCTCCATCGACCCTTGTCTCCATTAACTCCACTTCCCTCGGCGATGCCTTCCAACCCTTCATCTGGCTCTCCTTCAACCCCTTTCCTGTCATCCTTATTGGACCCTTCTTCCGTGATCATTCAGCGGAAGCTCTCACTTCCGACCCACACACAGCCTGTGCCTTCACTTCTACCCACTATACAACCCAACAGTCCAGGACCTTTTTCGTTTCAAAATCCACCACTGCCCACTTCATCAAACACCAAGCCTCCACCAGCACCAGCACCAGCACCACCATGACAAATGGCAAATCCTATTCAGATGCCCTTGTGTGGAACCCAAAATGCTCCAAAATTCGATGGTAAGACTCCAGTGCAGCTTCCGCACTACTTAGAAAATATTGATTTCATTGGAAACTCTGCCGGGTTGAACCAAGAGGAGAAGATCAAGGCTGCAATTCACTATGTGGATCTAGAGGAAACCGAGATATGGGAGACACTTCCGGAAGCCACAGCCCAGCCAGTGGTATGGGCCGACTTCACCAAAGCGGTCAAGGACCTATACCCAGGATGCGAAGGTGATAAGCATTACTGTCGTGCTGAATTACTGTCATGCTGATTTGCAATATCTTGTCCAGGACTATTGGCTCAAGCCCATGCATAACCAGGATGACCTCGGAGAGTATCGCTGCAAGTTTATCAAGATTGCTTTGCTTCTTATCACGACACACAAGCTATCCGAAACTGAGTGCGATGCGCTCTTCCTCAGTGGATTTCCACCGGATGTGGAGGAACGCATCCATCATCAATTGTCTATCGTTAAATCGGATCTTCACCCTGATGACCCATACCCGATCATCGACTGTGTCAAAGCTGCTAAGTTTCTATTAACAGGTTCTGCCTTTAGGTCCACCCTCACAGCGACTAGTACGCCCACCCCTCAGATGATTCCACAATCTGCCACTTCAGCGATATCCATCATCCCTGTAAAGCAGGAGTTCTCTGTCAACACTCAAGCCCCCATTCGGAACAACAATTGCGCCTTCTGTGGTGGCTTTGGTCACTACAACCGCAACTGTATGCATGCAGAATCGTATCTCCAAGCTGGAAAGGTAGTTCGAGGCACTGATGGACACTTATATATGCCAGATGGTGCTCGTATCCCTCGAATCCCCGGTACCACCTGCATCAAGGAATGCGTTGACCGGGTCCTTGCAGAACAAGCTGCTGTGGCATCTATGACTTCTGGTATTGTGAGGGATCCACCCCCTCATATAACATCTGGTATTTTCTCCATAGATTATCCCGAAGTGGATGCGGTTATGGACATTGAACCATCCACCTTTTATTCTGCCTCCAAAGACACAAAGGAAGTATCTATCTTACCGAATGTAACTGATCCGGAGTTTTAGCCTTTCATCGCGCAAGCTTGGTCCACCTTCCAAGCCGAGAAAGCCTCCAAGGATGGGCAGCACAGCAAGTGGGTTCAATTTGACAGTGTGGAGGTCCCGGCCAGGCATCAGACTAGGCAACCCCCACATTCTAACCCGGTCCCAGAAGAGATCACATCCCCTGTGCTACAGTCTGCTCCCTCTTCAAGGTCATTGAGCCCACTTCCGACCATGACCAAGACAGGAAAGGCTCCTCAGCAGCATCCCATGGAGTCTACATTGAAGCAGGCGTCTGCTCCCTCTACTACCAATCCTCCTTCACGAGGTCCTAATACTAACATTGTGGCTGCGTCTAACACTCCAACCAACCAATATAGATACTCCTTCCCCTTGGAAGATGACAGCGCACCGAAGCGTATCCGTCCCAGTCAAGGACTTATTTACAATCGCACCAGACTTCCAGAAGCAGTTCTGCGACCTGACCACCACAAAGCACGTAACTTCCGCTAACATCATTCAGGTCAATGAACTGTCCGGGATAGACCCAGGTTGCATTAATTGGGAGTATGGTGACCGAGTTCTCCGAAGTGAGGATGGGATGATCATTGCCCATCACAACTTACCTCTTCGATGCATAGAAGCCACAGTCGGGGATAGAGGAAAGGCAATTACCTGCATTCTAGATTCCAGCTCGGAAATTATCACAATGCCGAAGAAGATCTGGGAGAAGCTCAGAATGCCTATCCGATCTGACCACATCATGACTATGTCCTCGAAAACCTTGCTTTAGACTTCAGACAAGGTGAAGTTTGCATACAGGTTCAGGTCCTCGCAAAGGCTAACTTCAATCTCCTCCTCAGGAGACCCTTTCATTGTCTCATGAGTGCAACTACTAACGACTTCCCAGATGGAAGCCAGACTGTCACCCTCCGCGATCCTAATAGCAGAAAGGAATACAAGTTGCCAACACGAGCTTGGACTAAAGGATGTCCTCAATGTCAACAAGGAATGCTATGCACTAGCCACCAAAGCGTTGTAGAGATGGGTTTTTAGAATTCAATGATCTGACTAACGGTCAGGGAGATTCCACTACACATTCCAGCCTTCTTATCTCAGATTCCGCTGATGATGATTTTGATTCCTCTGATCCTGATTCCTTCGATTCAAATTCATCTCATTCCTCCAACCTATTAGAGCCTTGTGTTCTTACTTCGCCTTCACCCCCAGTTGCATCCGTTCAGGTCCCTTGGCCTCTTACGACTGGCAAATGCACAGTCTATCATCACTCAGGACTCTCCTATTTTCATTATGAATACCTTTCTTCGACTCAATCCATTTTAACTCTGGACATACTTTCGATTCTGGACTCTACCTATTCCTTTGATTTCACACGTCATGCACTTGCTTACAAACCTGTTGCTAAAAAGGTGCGTGCAGTATCCGCCCCTCTAAAGAAGGAGTTCCGTGTACTCTGATGACTCCCTGACAAACTGTTAGCTGGCCTTATTCCCTTATCTACTCACCCCCCCAACTTCTCACCAGGTATCTGCTATACTCAGGAATGCACCAACATATTAAATCTAGATCCTGTGAAATGGCTTTGGCCAGAAGAGCTCAAACTTGTCCAATGGTTAGTTCACATACATGAGATGGCTTTCACCTGGATACCAACAGAGCATGGTCGCCTCAATGAACGCTACTTTCCACCAGTGAGGATCCCCATGATCCCTCATATGCCTTGGGTCCTCCGCAACATTCCGATCCCACCCTCCATCCAGAAGGAAGCTATTCAAATCATCAAGGATTGCATCACCTCCAGTGTCTATAAACCTTCTGCAGCGTCCTATCAATCCCAATGGTTTTGCATCCTCAAACAAGATGGGAAGTCACTGTGCCTTGTCCACGACCTCCAACCTCTCAATGCAGTAACAATTTGTGACACTTCTGTCCCTCCGTTCGTGGAGCACTTCGTGGAATCATTCGCCGGATATGCCGTTTATGGCATGATGGACTTGTTCGCAGGCTATGATCAGCGTCCTTTGCATGTGGAATCTTGTGACATGATGACATTCACCACCCCTCTAGGACCACACTGCCTGATGGCCCTACCCATGGGACATACAAATGCGGTACAAGTATATCAGGCTGACATGTTTATACTATAGGACGAGATCCCGGACTATACAATGCCATTTGTGGATGACCTTCTGGTCAAGTCAGGAACCACTCGGTACCAACAGGACAATGGAACATATGAAACCATCCCTGAAAATTTGGGAATCCGTCGCTTCATCTGGGAACATCTCATCATCATTCATCGCATTTTACAGTGCTTACAGAACATTGGAGCTACCGTCTCAGCAAAGAAGTTCGTGCTTGCCGCCCCAGATGCAATCATCATCAGGCACAAGTGCGCGTTTGACAGACATGTCCCTCCTGATGCAAAGGTTCAGAAGATTAGGGATTGGCTGGATTGCACTACTGTCTTGCAAGTCCGAGGATTCCTGGGTACATGTGGAGTCCTTCAAATTTTCATCCGAGGTTTTGTGCAGATCGCCTATCTGCTCATTGACTTGACAAAGAAGGGGGTCACCTTCAAATGGGGAGACCATCAAAGAGAGGCTATGGAATGTCTAAAGGATGAGATAATAAAGTCTCTGGCACTTTGCTGTTTAGACTACAAGAGTGGATGGGAGACAATCCTGGCAGTCAATACTTCTGCGATAGCGGTTGGATTCATCCTATCCCAAGAAGGGGAGGACAGAAAGCATTATCCGAGTTAGTTTGGATCCATTAGCCTGAGTGAGGTAGAGAGTTGCTACTCCCAAGCAAAGCTCGAGCTCTATGGGTTGTTCCACACCCTACAGGCAGTTCGGATTTTCATCTTTGGAATCACTAACCTTACAGTCGAAATGGACACAAAATATGTCAAAGGGATGATCAACAACCCAGATCT